>OY998160.1:8036584-8167333 GCA_963921925.1 Sphagnum tenellum | reverse complement strand
ACAACACCAAAATTCACTTGGCTTTTCTTTTGGTGCATTTCATCATGCAACTTCCTTGTTGCTCTGGGGGGAAAAAAAAAACGGAGGTTGTGATTTCAAGCCAAAAGTTGTATCCTTTGATTTCAACAGTTACTGAATCGTTCCAAGCTACCATCTTTGAAGTTGGCTTGAAGTCTGAAGAGCTGCAAGAAGCAACTGACTTCAAATTTTGTTTTCTTGATCTGCAGGGTGCGAAATCTGTTGCCGAAATTGGTTTTTTGAGCTGTTGAAAATGGGTCCCCAAAAACAATGCGTGAGAAAATTGGGTTTGTATTATTGCACAGTTATGGCAGAATATGTGAGCACTAGTTGCAACTCAACCTTGAACATTTGCACATCCTTCTTTAAAGCTTCACATAATGTGAATCACAGCAAACAAAATGGCCAGCAATGACCAATACTGGATACGTAACTCCAAGTATCTAGTGTAAACTGTCCAAATGTACTAGATACGCTGGAAAAACAGTGTAAACCATCCAAAGATCAGTGTAAAGTTTTCGAGGGCTGTCAATAGTCATTTTGAGAGCAATCAGAACTAATTGTTTTTCCAAGTTACCTCAAGTGTAAACCTCCTCTTCAAAAGTTTCCTCAAAACCTGGATAACCCCAAACCTTGAGCATGCTTTTCATAATATACAGGTATTGTTCTGTAAGTTCCCTCACATTTGTTTTTGGGGTTCCCACAAGGCTACTAGGATTGATTATCCATTGAGAGAATTTTTAAAAGTCCAAATTACAAAGTTGCAGCCTGTGTCTGACCTGCAACTTATGACACCAGACAGAGACAAAAATCTACTGGGTACTGGCAGCTGGATAGAAAGCATCACTGCACTAATCACAATAGCAAAATTTGAAAAGAAAAGCACAGCATAAAGCTCAAGGGCAAGGGCATTACTGAAATAATGGTGCATGAGGTGAGAGCCAAGTGCAAGCCTGATTTCCCTAATGGTCTTGCCCACAGGCTTTTTCTGCAGCATAATAATCAATGGAACCTTCATTCAGTCTTCAGGGATGTTGGAAGCACAGGTAAAGGAAGGCATTGAATGGAAGAAAGAATGGGGAAGAGTGGGAGGCTTTATGTTTTTCATAAAGCCTGCCATGAAAACAGAATTGTGGGGGTGGAGGAATAACTGTGATCTATAATGTGCCCTCCAGTTACATACACTAGAGGAATTCTAAGAGGAACCTTTTACTAAGCAAAAAAAAAAAGAGGTCCTATTAGAAAGCTTTGCATTCAACAACGTATTCAAGCCTGTATGTAACCCACAAGAAACTTAGAGGTCTCTCTGCCAATTCCAATTGGGTTGTTACTTGGGGGTTCAGAACTTGGGTTATCTGGTGTCTTTATTCTCTGTAGAGAGGGACAAACAAGTAATGCAACTTTTTGTTTTTTGGAGCTGTTTTGTGATTGTGTCACATGGCTAATCGTTGTTCACCCAATACTTTTCATGTCCCACCACTCCCCCACACTCTTAATCTCTGCAAACTTTGTAAAAGAGTTGCGGTTCCAGAGTTTGAAAGGGTCAGTCAGTCACCCAGAACCCCAAAATCTCGCCAACAATGTCAACAAACCGTATGTGTTTTTACACAACATACTGGGGCTATCACATTGGATCCAACTTTTGGAAGTTTTATCTTATTAGAGCGAGTTTCACATTAGGCGAACCAGTTTCTTTGGTGAAAATGTTTAGACCGTGTAGATTGGAACAGATTGTTTTGGTGTTTAGAGTGTGAACAAAGTAAGTAGATGTACAACATCTTATCTATTGGGAGGGCCAGCGTGTTTGTGATGCCTTGTTATACCTGCACTCCCCATAGAGAATCAGCATGCATCAAATATGAATTCCAAAACATAACATAAGAAAAGAACATAAGAGCCAAATCTCTTCGGATGTAATTGCTGTTGATGGTTGATTGATGAACCGGTGAGGCAACAAACCATGTTGGACACGGTTTCTCTGGATTCTGTAACTCTTTTGTAGCTGGTACTAGTTTAGGAATCCATGTTTTATATATCATGTCCTCCTTCTGTGATTGTAGCTGGATTAAGTAAGGAGTACTTCTTTTATAAATCCATGTCATAGAGTTATCTCTAAAGTCAGGCGATTAGGGGGGGCGAGAACAGCCTGTTTCAGCATAATAGGGCATCAAACGTGTAACTGGAAATGAAAATTTTACACAAGGATATAACTGGGACCCAAACTAGTTTTTCCACCAATTCTGGTGGTAAAATGAGTTTCATCCTATGTTTCCTTTTTCTTGAGCACCTGCACTATTACTACTGCTACATATATTTTCACTGCTCCTACTTGTACAACTACTATAATTACTCTCAAACATTGTGCATTAAGTCCTGAGTTTCAGCATTTCATACCCAGATTTAATAAAATTTCCTTACTTTGCGGATACCACTGAAAGAGGGGATAGGCCCTAGGGGGGCCAAAGCTGAGGAGATAGGGATGAAATAGAGGGTGACTTTTACAGATAACTCTAATATATCAAGTCCATCATCCCTCATTGTGACTGCAATGCATTAAGTGACATGCTTGAACCCATTGTCTAAGGATTGCAAGTTCAGAAAAAAATTTCCCTTGAAATTTGGCAACGAATTTGGCACACCTTTCTTTTGCCACAAAAATCATTTACAAGCAACTGATTCATCAGCCACATTGTTAGCATTAATAATAAATAGAACCTAAAGTCATTCATTAGGTGGGTATTTCACCTCATTTCTTACATCATTGTATCCATGAAAATTCCAACTTTGGGCTAGTGATAACATATATATATATATATATATATATATATAGATTATACACACATTTCGTATAAGCGACGGCTCTTCCTCACAATTGGATTTGGTTTCAATTCTCACTAGGGGAACAAGAGATTATGATCTTTATCTACTACCTTCTATCTACACGAATAGATCCATGAGCCTTCGCATTAGTTAGATGAAATGCATCATTGTTATTCTCACTTTCAAGATTTACTCCATCATTGTTCAGAATCCACCAAAAACAACCAAGTATTTGGTCAAGATTACAAGGTAATTTTTTTTAAAAAAAATAAGTTGATTCAAACTTCAAGCTGAAAATCACAAATATGCGTTGTTTGACTTAGCCAAAACGTTAATTTATCAACTTGAGCTTCACAATGTTGCACTCTACAAATGATGATCAATTAAAGAAAAAGATGAATTGATTTTGTGGAAATTAAGTTTCATTCAAATGAAAATATTGAATGACATTACATGCAACTTGAATTAAATTCAATTCAATTCAATTTCAAGTTAACTAAATTCAATTCTAATTCAACAATTAGATTAAAATTCAATTGAAAAGAAATGAGATACAGATTAACAATTAAAAATAAATAAAAATGAATACAATGTCAGATTTTTTATTTTTTTATTAAAAGACATAGATCCAAAAAGACACCTTCCCATGCTTTTTTACTTGGTAATGGGTTAAAAATATTCCAATTTGAAATTATTCAAGTGATTACTTACAAAATTAAAAATTGTCTTACCTAAACTAGCTTTGATGAATTATCATTACTAAAAATTTTAACCATGTTTGTATGCAACCTTGTCTATATGCATACTATACGTGTAGAAAATGTATACAAGTGTATAGGGATTGCAAAATAGGCTTGTGCCTAGGGAGGAAATAAAAAGCCTATTTGACCAATGAGATTATTAGAATGTGAGTTGTGAATCGTTTTTGAGGAGTTCTTGTCAATAAAATTGACACCTAGATGTTGTCCATAGGCTTGCACCTAAGTGTGAAGAAAAAAATTGTGACCAATGAATTAATCAAATTGGTGTGTCTTTTAATTGTTTTTGAGAATTGCCTTTAATAGTTTATCATTAGTTAGATGTTGTGTGACTTTTGCATGACATGATGTAAGTTTTTTTATTCTCATTTTGTTTTGTTGCTTCTTTTGCTGAGTGTATGTTTTTGAATTGAGTTTCCATGTTTCACAATGTTTATCTATCATTCATGCTTCGTATTTCACTTTGTTTGATGTTTTTTGTTCTTGGGTCACTCTCCAATATCCTTTCTTGCTGATGTTTTGCAAAGTTTGCAATCATTTCCTTCAAAGTCCCAAAGTTTTTAACTCGAACATGTCCCATGGTGCATAGCACATCAATTTTTGGATAAAAAAATAGAAAATATTATGTCAGTTTGGGATAGTAAAATGACATTTTTACACATAATGTTATTGTTGGCAAAACACAATACACAATCTACACCTACTATCACTTGGTTAGATTGTTTAATTGGTCCAAGTGGTCTGCTATTGCCATTAGTATCTTTCCACTATTTAGGTTCAGCACTTAGGAGTTGAATAATTATTTTATTTTGAGATTTCACTTTGGAAGTAAAAATTAGTAACCTAATGGAATTTTGGCAATAAATATAGGGAGTTGCTTTGGAATGTTTTCTAGATTGTAAATTTTTAACATAAGGAAACCTTTTACAACACATTTTATTTGTTTGTTTGTTTTTTTTTTTTTTGCAATAGGGAGATGTAATATTCCACCAAATTATAGGATAGAGAAATGTTGTCAATTATTGAATATTCACTCTCCAATGGTGGATTGGCTTCAAGCAAGAAGCTTGTAGGTTTTCATCAAAATTTGGAATTTTCTTTCCCTTGTAATTTCATTACATTTCAGCATTTCAAATAAATAATTTCTGGAAATTTTGAAAGTTTTGAAAATAATTTAATTACCACCAAGCTTGAAAAGGTACTATAATAACAATAATAATCCCTCGCCTTTTACAATTCCAATTACATGTTTATGGGTGGGGCGTGAAAAATGGTAAGAGTTAACCATTTTGGGTGTGAGATCAGATGTTGGATGCCCAAATATTATGTATGTGTGGAGTTGCTCTTAGTGTTAACATACCCCATTTTTCTTGCCATCTAGTTCCCCCCCTCTTGTTCCCAAACAATTAATCAAATTGTTTTCAATGATGTTAAATTGCTTGATGGTTTTGAAGTTTCTTGGGGAACTATGATTCTCATTACCACACTATGTTGGTAGATTCAACACATTGAACTCAAATAATTTATATAATTTTTCTTGAGAATCTAGCACATACACTAAGAAGCTATTAATGAATTATTTTTAATTATTTAAGCTCACCTTAATTAAACTTCAATTTTTGTCAAAAATTTGGACTTATATTTTAATAATTAATTACCAAGGAATCTGCTAACATATTATGATATTTTCTTCCGCCTCCTACATACATGATTGTCCATTCACACATTAGATGGAAGAAAGGTAGATTTCTTTAATTTTTGCATTTTCCATGGTTTTTCACAATTGAATGATTGATTTCACCTTGTGATAGTATGACCATCATTAACAAGATCAACACAATTACCCATTTCAACATCACTCCACTTCTCAAACAAATGATTTACACATAAGCTCCATCCTAATATGATAAATCTTGAGTAATCCAAAAATGATTTATGACAATCATTGTCCATCCTTGGACATGGTAAACATGCATGGGTAGGCATTTTGCGAAGTTTGGTTTTAATCGGTTTTGGTGGTTTTTTCTTTTTCGAGAAAGAATGGATGAATATGCACTTTGTAGCCTAGAAAGGGTCTGAGCTTATGAAAATTAAATCCATGCTAATATATAGGTAGCTTATACAATTAAACCCCCAAACCATAACCACCCATTATTATAAAAAAAAAATCTTTGAAAAATGCAAGAGATGAATTTTACACTCTTTTGGGTTAAGATCACTCATGTGCCTTAAACTTGATCCTTACGTGGACTACACCCATTGTGAAGTTCTTCACATGCACCTAAGGACTTTGTTCAATGAAAATTGTTCACCAAAAAATATCTTATTTCCCTCTTGTGAACACTTTCATAATCAAATGAACACAAAACTTTATTATGGCATAAGTTTGTTACACAAAACGTTTATCCCAAAGCTTAACACAAAGTAAATCTATGAATTTATTAAAAGAAAAATATATGTCCAAATCTCCAATCATAACCTCTTATATATATATATATATATATATATATATATAAAAATGAATGGATTATTGTTTTCATTCATCCATGTCTACTAAACATTCTTATTCATTTGCAACAAACCAATAATATTATGTCACATATTATCATCTTCTTGTGAACAAATCATTCAATTATTGATAATCTTTAGTTCTAAAATTTAGCAATATTCACATGATTCACTTCGAACTATCTTCAACCCAAAATAATTAACTAAATTATTTTTATAAGTCCAAGCTTGTGTCCCTAGTCAAAGATCCTAAAGATAAAACCCATAAGTTTAATTATTTATTTTCATACTTGTCCTTCCTTTTCCCCTTCCATTTCATCATTTTAAAAA
Organism: Sphagnum tenellum; assembly: GCA_963921925.1. Lineage (NCBI taxonomy): Eukaryota > Viridiplantae > Streptophyta > Sphagnopsida > Sphagnales > Sphagnaceae > Sphagnum > Sphagnum tenellum. The sequence goes on along the minus strand of OY998160.1, from coordinate 8,160,899 downwards.
AAAACTTACAACCTTTACTTCTAATAAGCTAAATTGGGGTTACACACCTATATCGTCTTCCTATGTTTTCTCCGTTGCTCCTTTACTTTTGATGTTGAAAGAACATTTGTTGCCCTCTAGTTAATGTGTCCAATGACACAAATATTGCTTAATTTGGTTAATTGATGAGAAAAATATTGGAAAGAATTTGGTGATGGGTGGTTTCACCATACCATAGGTCCTTTAATTTTAAATTAAAAATAAAATGAACCAAAACTTCTTTGATTTCTAAAAAATTACCAACTACTACACAATGTAAGGGGCATCTTGATTTATAGTTGTAGGTTTCAGAATCCAAATTTTGTCAAGGGTATACACTTATGGACATATGTTCATAAAAATGAAAATTGGAAATTTCTTTTATTATAATGTTTTGACTTAAATACCTTGCTCACCACTTCAAAGACCATACTTGCTAGAATTCCCATCAAGATGAAAATTTACTTTGATGAAATTAAGTGAAACCATGGGGTTCAATTGAACATTTTGGGGTTAAGCATGTTCTTTATTGAATTATGACCACCTTGCAAGTAGTTGTTTTGTTCAATTCTCATACTAAATTGAAGGCATGTGCAATGGATGTTACATCTCATAGTAATAATCCCAACTCTACTACAAACCAATTGAGTACATAGAACTTGTATTCTACTACAAACCAATTGAATACGTAGAGTACAAGTGCCCTCGAGTGCCCCTCCTTAAGGTGAATGCACTTGTACGGGAACCTCCCTTTGTGTAAACAACTCTTTTTTTAATGTCCCCCCTTCTTTCTCATTTCGTAGGAAAGAAATATTTCCATGGGAATGTGGGAACATATAAACTTGGGGGAGCTCAAGACTTTAGGAACTAGGAAAGCATGGTGAGACTTCATGACCCACCCATGACCCTCTTTCAAAGGCAAGGAGCAGCACCCATATCAAAAGATGCACCATGATGTTAAAGTATTCTCATCCAAGTTGAGAGGGATTAGGCAAGTTGAACAACAACAAAAGAAGGATGTCTATCTTATGGGTTGAGTGTAGCCTAAGGAAGTTGCTGAGAGAGAGAGAGAGAGCGAGAGAGAGATTGATGTGGGGGGGAGAGCAAAAAGAATGCCATGAAATTGTGCCTCAACTTAAGCAGAATATCTTGGACTAATCCAATATTCCTTTCCTCCCCTTGAGTTGTCAGATTATGTAACATGCAAGTGTTGAACAAGCCACTACTAATAATACACACCCCTGAAGTGAGGACATGGTAACACGGGCATGCGCAGATATGAGAGAGAAATAAGAAGGAGCTGGGAATGCGACATGGAAGGTATGACCAACCCAACCGACCCCCCCCCTCCCCCGGCGCATGTGAAAGAAAAATAGTGTCATGAAAACCTTTTTTCTTTAGGATGATGTTGAAGAAGAAGCAAAACATTTTCGTGCTTCTGAAGGCCTGCTGCTTCTGGGTGGCTTCTCACGCTGCTGTGGCAGAAGAAGAAGAAGAAGAAGAACCGTAATCACTCTTGGTTGAGTAACATTAATATTTTATTCATTGTGCTTGATTCCACAATATTCTTCCACATGACACACCATCAACCCACCACCCATCACAGAACTGTAATCTACTAATTCAGATCATTACAAAGAAATTTGATTTGCACACTCAAACCAATCTTTGTTTCGGAATCTGCTTTGGGAAGTGAAAAAATAATCCATCCACCACGCAGCTGGTTGGTTAGACTATATGAGTCCCAGTCCCGGTTTCTCTGGTCTGGCAGTTGCATGGGGATGAGGTGAAAAGATCCTTTTGGGAAAAAATTGAAGTCTGCAACTGTAGTTGTTGCTAGAGAGCATCAACACTGGAAAGATAGTTCAAAGTTCTCTGAAAGACTGAAAGAGAAAAAATTAATTGATGATGACACAATGATGTCTGTATGATGATATTATTAAAGAAATTCAAATGGGATGATACATTTGATGCATTTGTGGGACATGTTTGTGCTTGCAGTTCTTGGCAAGGCAATAATTTTACCAAAGAATTGTCATGGGAAACTTTGGAAGACTGTCACCTATGCAGGCAGCTACAAATCTTGGCAGCAGATTACAAGTCTGGTATTTATTATTACAATTGTTCAGTATATTTGAAAACTTCCAGTGACTACTGAAGTAACAACACTCTGGAGACATGGAGAAGTTTGGTCAACTATTTGGGCTTCAACTTTTACTTTGGTGGGATCATGGAGTAGGTCTCCAGTAAAACACATAAACAAAAGAATGGGTATAGTGGTAGGTAGTAGTAGAAGGATCTGGAAGAAACTTGCCTATTTCCTTCATCCTTCCAAGGAGTAGTGCCATTTTATTCAGTTTTGGGAAGGAAACATCCTTCCTGAATTCCTTCTTTTAATTTTCCGTTAGTCTTTTGTGGTACAAATGGAAAACTTCATTGTGGAAAAGAGGAACAAAGAAGGGTTTCCTTTTGAAAGGCTGAAAATGAAAGTCCCACTTTGTGTGATGGCATCTCTTCACTTTGAGACAACAAAGTAAAAATCCGGACTTTTTCAGTCCTTCCAAAACCAAGTAGGTAGATTCTTAAAAATCATCTTAAGGCACTTAATAACCAATCTTGCACTTTGCTGCAAACACACAAAAATACTGATTTTGAGTACCTACAATCTCTCTCACTCATAAAAAAATTTATTTTACTCATTATTCATTCATTTATTCATTCGCTTCATGAGATGGGTACTTTGTACTTACTTACCAAATGGGTGTTTTTCTTTTTCCTCCCAAATGAACCTTCATCACTGATCAATTTTTCTATTTTTTTTTGTTTTTCTGCAACTGGTTTTGCCTTTCACATGAATCTGGCTGCTCATTTTCTAACAAGCTAGGTATTGGACAAAAGGCTGGCTCTACCATCATCATCATCAACTGGAGAACAAGACCAGTATATTGAAACTCAAGAGAATTAGAGATGAATGAAAAGTGTATCCTAATCTGCTTTAACTTTCTACAATGGAGTCCTAATCAATCATGTTGCTTGTTACCCATCACATTCAGCGTTAGTTTTTGCAATGAATTTTCACCACTTGGTGACACAGAAATGGGGGCGGGGGGAAGCTGCTACTCATTCAAAGGAAGTTTTCTACCATGTTGCCAAATATAGTTGGGTTCCAAGAAACTTCCACTTTCCTCTATAGCCAAATTTGGCTAAGTTCGATTGCCAGTCCACCCACCTCAGAAAATTGGAAAAAACAAAAACTGTGATATACACAGTGGTCCTTTAATTCAGGTTCTTAATACATATTACTTACTTGATTAGGTAACAGAAGATTGGGTTTTTAGGTTGTCATACTAATCCATCATGTTTTCATTACCAATCTGACCATCATGGTGTTTTCTTAATTGGGTTCTTGTTACTGGATTGGATCACAGAAGATTTGGGTTATGACATTTGGAATTATGGGTTATGTAAACCATACATCATTTAGTAGAGTTGTTATCATGATTTCATAGTAACATGATTACCGTGCACAAACATACATACATACATGCCTTGCCTTGACTCTTGATTTCTTCCTTTTTTGTCCCCAGGAGTCATTAGTAATTAAGCTAAAACAAGGAAGGAAATTGGGTAATAGATTAATAATGACTTGGAGAAGAAGATAAACAAATAACAACAACAACAACAACAAGAGGAGGAAGAAGGATGGATTAAGTGCAAAAGTTTTGTGTCAGACAGCAAAACACCCAAAAAAACACACCTGCATAAAATAGAGGTGACTAGAGCAGAAATTTCAAAACCCTAGAATTGAGTCAAGACCCTCCCCATTTAGGCCACAAAGGGTTTGTTTGGTTTTGCCATGCCAATAGCTACTGGGAAGAGCTTTTTGTATTTTTGCAAGAAAGTGGGTTACATTCCTTGGTGTACATTTGCTACTCGATTGTGTCCAAACGCTTGCCACTAATTTTTCTCCTCTTCCTGACTTCCGGATCTCCATGTAGCTGCAATTTGGTGATTTTTGCGTCCAGTTCTGATTTTTGGCGATTTTTGGAAGAAGCTGTTGTTGTTGCAGGTGGTAGGTAGACCGAGGAGACTGACTCTCTTTCTTTGACTCTTTTTGGTGTGTTTGTGTGTGCTGTTCGGCTCATCGTCGCCAACCTTTCGAATTTTGGTTTTGGGTTTTTCGCTTGTAAGTTTCTTTTGTCTCACACCCATTGCACGTTTTGTTGTTATTTTTGTGCAATTTGGTGGTTTTTCTCTGCCCTTTCTGTAGTCTGTTTTGGTGTCCTTTGTGTTATGTTCTTGGGCTGGATTTTGAGCTCTTTTAGTGACTCCTGTGTGCTGAGCTTCTTTTGGGTGTTTTTCCCCTTCCTGTTTTGTTTCTTTCTCTACTGCTACCGTTCATGCCATCTTCTTGAAATTTGGGTAAACTGGTTTTTCTTTCTGTTGTCTTTGGGATTGTCCCATTGAGTAAGTACAACTTGCCCTTGTGGGTCTCTTTCCTTGCTTTGTAATAATAATCTGAGGAAGAAGAAGGAGAAGAAGCCCTGGTAAGCATGTGTGAGTGAGGTAGCTAACATTTCGAAGTTGTGCAATTTCTTATGTGGTATGTGATTGACCTCCTCCTTTGTTTGCTGCTAAAATTCGTGGACTCCTCCTATCTGTCCCTTTTCTGTGCTCAACAATTTTGCATGTCTGAATTTGTCTTTTTTTTCTATTTGAATTCCTACATACATTGTTGTATTTTTTGTGCATTGTGTTTTGTTCGGGGGAATTGGCTCATTTGCAAATTATTTGCAGTATTGGAGGTCTTGTGAGCATCAGCTTGCTCATCATAGCTGCTCTTGTAATGGCTCCCTTGCACATAACTTGCACATGAAGAATGTGCCATCCTTTTTTTCTGAATGCTATTGTTTGAGGTCTTCTTGTAAACATATCACAGTTCATTGTGAATCTCAGCATCAACATCTTGTCCTCACTAATGTTGTGTAATTTTATCCAGTGTTTAGTTTGGAGGCTGTTGTTTCATCTTCGGCTGCCAAACAGCAGAGACAATACTAAAAGGCAAGCAGCAAATGACAGAACTGCATGGTGCATGAAACTGCAAAAAACATCTACAGGGCTGTTGTTCACTCAGGCTTTCTACAACCTGTTCCCCAAGGCGCATGGGGAAGCAGGGCCCTTGCTGCCATTGTAACATCTCCAGTATGTCTCTTAACCTTCCTCTCTCTTATTTTCTGTTGTTTGCTAATCAGACATGTCTCATGCAGCCATACTTGTCATGTAACCTTGTGTTTTATAGTCCCTGAGCAAACAGAGTTCTTGAGGTTGTGTGCATTTTGTTTCTTGGAAGAGTAGTAATTGAAGAAGATGCATAGTGCATTGTGTCTTTGAGATAGAATGAGAGAAACCTGGCTCTTTATGTGTCTTGGTCTTACTCATTCATATAATTTGGATGGACATTGCAGCAACTCCATTGTGGCGAAACGGACCTCCAGAGAAACCTGTTCTGTGCAATGCCTGCGGTTCACGATGGCGTACAAAGGGAACTCTTCTGAACTACATGCCAATGCATTCAGGTGGTTTTGGAGGTGCTGGAGATCATAAGTGGTCTGGAGAAACAAAGTGTGCACGTGCTCAAAAACAGTCCTCTGAGGCCTGGTCCCACAAACGTAAGGAGCCTTGTGGGCCTCACAAGAGCTCAACATCACTGAAGTGGAACGAATCCATCACTAGTGAAATTCAAAGTTCATCTGAGTCTTTGTCTTTGACAACAGATTCTCAAGGTTATATGTGATTCTTATACTTGGGAATTCTTCTGCTGCTGACTGGACACAGTGTGCTTACAGACAACATCATTTCAATTGTCTGATGACGTTGACAAAGACTATAGGTGTCTTGTTGTGAGGTATCATTTCTCTTTGTGGATAATATACTAATGTCTGCTTGGGAATTGTTTGACAGTGTGGGGGTCTTTTTCTGAGGGTACTGTGCCAACCAAGAAACGAACATTGCTTTCCCGTGCCCATGCACCTTTGGAGAAGGTTGCGAGACACCTCTTGGAGCTACTTTATGAACCTCCGGCAAGCAACCCATTCACAACTAGTTGTATGTCTAGTGAAGCCCTCTTGGTTGAGTATAATCCTCCATTTGCAGATTTTGAGGTAGGCCTTGGTAGTATTTTTCTAAACCGACCACCCACGTCTTCACATCATGAGCTGGGTAGGGAGACAAATTCAGTATGGTATGAGAGCTTAGAAGAAGGCTCAGAGCCTTTCAATGCTCTGAATCAAGTGGCAGAAACAAGAATCAGTGGTCCATTGACACAACTGCCTAATGGTGGAGCCAAGAATCTTCTAGATGGAGGAAAGGAAAAGGTGAAGCAGATCACAAGGAAGTTGGAGGGAGAAAGCCATTTGCTCATGGATCGAAATATAAATCATAATAAGAGCCTCTTGTAAGCACTTCTCTTATGTTTCTACTTCACTTGCTAAGTTCTTCCAATGATGAGATGTGGTCTCTCTTTGCCACTTGTCTCGGATTTTTTTTCCATTCTCCAGATTCTAAAGGATTGCCTTACACTTTCACTATACCACACCACTCTATAGCTTTTTATATTTGGACTTGTGCACAGAGAAAATTTCCCCTACAACAAATGGGATATTCTTCAAAGTTGTCAATCTCCACTAGTCTTTCTTGAAATGAAGGTATGGCAATCTATCCAAGTTTGCAGCTTGATTATGGTGTCAGATGATCCTAGTTGTGTTCTCATGCTTGTCATGAAAAATTGCAAAGTATGAAATGCACTTGCTAAGGATGTCATGTTTATGCATGGTAGCACCAATGTCTTTTGGTGATTGATAAGGTAACAACTGGTTACAGGACATAGTCAATTTTGAAACATTTACGGGACTTCTCACAGAAGAAGAGCAAACTTGGTTGATGAAGTTTTTGTCTTCTGTCGACCTTGCCAGATTTCAGGACAGGTGCATCTTGATCTTTTGGTTTGTCACTGTTTTCTTGCTGCTCAACTTTGTAGGATTAGGAACACTTGTGTCTTGTGTAAAGAGTTTGGCAGTGATGAGGTGGCCAGAAGCTTGGACAAAGAGAAGAGGGACTCAAAAAGGCAGTGGGGCTTACTAATAGGAAAGGGTGTGTACTTGCAGCTTGAAGGAAATGTTCAACAGCACCCAATTTGAAGGGGTCTTTGCCAACTTCCAGCAGCTGCTATCTGAGGGTATGTTTGACTCAGCAGAGTTGGGACTAAACCCTCGCATCCTTCAGCACTTCCAGCAATTGCTCAACCTCACTGACCTCTCAGGCTCAGGTTGGTTGGAACGTTGTTCCCAACTACAACACCGAATCAAACGTCGGGGTAAATCAGCTGACTTATCTAAGGTACAGATTGCACTGGTAGCACCTTCATGACATGTCTCAACTTTCTTGGCAAGGCAAATTTGCTGGTCAATTTTTTGTAAGGCTTTGTGTGAAGCTTGACTGACATTCCTAACATGTAGGCTGTGCAGATCAAAGAAAATAGCAAGGAAAATATGAATGAGGTTCCAGCTGCTTCTATGGGCTCAGCAGGTTTCAAGCACTCTCCAGCATGGCTCCCAAGTCACACTTGGGGAGTCACAGCGGAAGATTTAACATCACATACTGGAAGTGAGAAGCATAAGGGACTTTCTGGCAATCACTCACCTCTTTCTACTGATGGAGCATTGGTATATGGTGGATTTGCACTCAGAAAACATCCACATTGTATGAAGATGGACACACATGATTCTAATCATGCAGGAGAGACCTGCTTTCTAGGCAATGGTCTGCTACTTGCTGACCGCAGCAGATGTGGTGGAGGTTCAATCTTAGTCGATGATATACCAGATATTCAAGTCCCAGGGTCATATGGCACTGAGTCTGACCTCCTGTTTCACATTCCTTCCAATATGATGTCATTTCAGCAGGCAGAGCTTCTCCAACAACCTACTTGCAAGGAGGAAATCAACTCCAATCAGGTTACATGTTACAAATCTTGTGATCCATTGGATATCATCCCTATTTGTACCTCCTGTAGCCTCTTCTTCAGAGGTCTCCCAGAGTGAGCTATGATCATGATCTCCCCAGATCTCTTAAAGAATCAGAACTCTGGTTCTCAATTGAACAATTGTGCCTGATGTAGCAACTGACTCAAGTCCTCATCACATGCAGAAAGGAAGCTACATTTTCTGTTAATTCACATCAAATCTATGTTTTCTGTGAAAATGGATTCTCCAATGCACTTGAATATGCTGACAGGACTTCAGGTGGTTTGTGCAGGTTGAGAATGGAAGCCTCATAATCAGTAACACATGGCACATGGACAGTGGCCCATCAGATTGGGGGAGTCTCTTCTACAATCCCTCGTGTGCTGGGGAAGTCTCTTGTACAACGCTTCCTAATGGCACTGTGCTGAATCCAGGACACAATCTCTTATAAGAGGAGGGGAATCTGTCCGAGACTTGCAGATGCAAACAGGATCATCAACCCCCTGCTGGTGCCCGCTGTAATTCTCAAGAGTTCACCTCCACAAAATTTCACCCCTCAAGTTCACTTTACAAAGGGGCAAGTTATAGTTGATACGTTTTTTTCCCATCAAGAGTGTACGATAGCCACATTCGGATTCTGTCCCCTGTGCAACTGTCGGTTTGGTTCACAATGCAGTACTGGTTTTTGCTTTCAAATCCAGGACTACAAAAGCATTGCCTCCTTTTCCAGCACCACCATTTTTTCATCAATTTAATAATATAGACACAGTTTTTATAGGCTGCAAATAGAAAATGTGCAGCAAAGCCATTTTTCTTTCATGGGAAGGAAAAAACACACAAATTGCATTCTTGTAACCACTACTTGCATAGTAGTCCTGCATATTAAAGCTTTTTCAAGGCATTGTACAACCATCTGACTCTACATGATTTGACTCTGTCCTATACTGAACCTTGTAGTTTTTGAGTCAATTACTTTGAGTTTTCCACTTATACATGCCATTGACTTTGTAGAAGGAAACAAATTGTGTAAATCGATCAGTCACAAAGAGCTGATTTTCTTAAGTAACTTGCTCACAAAGGCATCAAATAACATGTGGGAATGCAACTGATCAAAGGATGTTGGTACAAACTCTTTCATAATATGAGTACATAGCTTTTTTTTTGATCTACAGTGCTCAGTGGCCAGCAGATTCATACTTCTGCTACTATGGCATGACTACTGTGTTTCATCAGTGATCGGCTCCATACAGCATCCAAGCATCATGCTGATCCTCAATTACCCAGATGTCTTTTCTAATAATTATGTGGTTTAGAGTAATTGTATTGCCATAAGTATGGTGCAGATGGTCAATTGGCACACCAAGTGCACTGTGACTCTTTGCAACTGATGCTTGCATTGTCCTCAGTTTTGTTGCCCATGTTTAGTAATGTTTGTGGGGCCCACTCTCTGGAAGGCATTCCAAGTCATTTCAAGTTCACTTTACAATGTCTCCCAATTTCTGCGAAATATAGTGATAAACTATACCTCAAATTACTACCTCAAATTAAACACCAAATCCAGCCCAGGATCCCCATTTGGGTTACACTGCTGTCTGACCTGATGCCAAATTTCCCCCACGTTGCTTCATGAGAAAGTCCCGCATCTCTCGGTATCCCCTGAGCTCCTCCAAAGCATCAGCTGCTGTTCTAGACCCCAAAGACAGTGCTGCTAATGAGGTTGGTGGTGAGCCTACTGTCAGTGCCGGTCCTGGTCCTGACCCTGGTGACACAAAGGGTGAACCTGAACCAAAATGTGCTTCAACTCCTGGGCGACCTGTTGAGCTCAGGTTCCTCATCATTGCGGCTCCAGGATTGGGTGGACTCCCTTTCACTTTTGCCACTCCCAAAGAGCCCACTGCTGTTAAAGGACTTGTATGAGTTGGAACAGGAACTTGAGGGGAGGCTGAGGTCAACTTTCCCAGTGCAAGGTCAGAGAATGTTGCAGAGGGTGTCCTGAGCTCGCGCAGGGGGGGAGCAGATCTGAGGAATCTTACAAATGCCCCAACTGCTGCATGAGGTTGAGCTCCAACAGATCCAGGTAGCCCTACTGACTCAAAGGTGTCTGCTGTTTTGGGTCTTGCCACAGGACTCCCAATCCTGTCACAAAACATAGTACAGGAGTCAGAATGTCTAGAGCCCAATACCTTGATATCAGTTTTGCTCTCAATTGTAACCATTGAAGTGAAACCCACATCTGGTTGCTTGAAAAGTCTTCTCCCTTCCCGTGAGAAGATGAACAAGCCAACAAGATTGAGTTTGCTAACAATCTACTGTTGTACCAGAATTCATGGACAAAGATGGGTTCTAAGAAGCTACAATTAATTACCTGCTTCGATACTCATCAACCTCATCATCGTCAACAGCAAATGGGCATGCAAAATCCCCATCATCCATATCGTCATGTGGGAGACCACCAACCTTACTCAGGGCCCTAAAGCTGCCAATTGTCAGGCCTGGGGAACCATACAATGACCTTTTCGCACGCAGTCGAGATTCCTCATCTCCCTTAATGTCTCCAACCACCTGTAGCCAACCAATTAAACTTCTTAATCTTCAAGGCTTCCATGTCAGAAGCCAAACACCCTGACAAGCATAGTAGGATGAACCATGCCATTACAAGTTACCAAACAAAAGAACTGTGAAAAAGACCAGGTTGTTCCAAATTGTTCTGACTGTAAGCAAAGGCCCTACAAGCATGCAAACCAGAGTCTCAACCTCCCAATGAAATCTTCCCTTGGATAACTCATTTCCTACAGTGGGTGGACAAGAAAAGAAACAATTCTAGAACCAGAATTGCTCACTTCCTACACACTTTATAGTAGGAATGTTTCCAACAAAAATCTCCCAATGCCTGTGTCAGTTGAGAAGAAACCTGAAGTGAAAGTAGCATTAATCAATTTGAGTCACAAGAAGAACACTATGCCACAGTGCTCCACTTCATAACCAATAACAGTGGACCACTGAGATGAAATTTCTGGAGAACACTTTAAAAAAACAGAAAAGAACTCTGATGTGTAATTTACCATTACTAATCACTTGAGATAAACATCAGGAGAATACTAAATGAGGACAGTCCTGTTTGTGATTGCAACAAAACATATATGATTCAAAGATCTTAACTTCTATCCATTCGGATATTGAGAGAAACAGTTTCTACAACTGAGATCAGAATTCACTAGCCACATTACAGTGGTTAGTTCCAATTCATGATAACCAGACAACTCATGACATCAACTTACCTGATGGAAAAAAGAGACCTCACCCAACTAGCACAAATCACTATTATGTGGATAATAACTAACCCTGCAACTATCTTAGACCTTTGATTCATCTATCCACTGTGGATATCCACACTACTCATTGTGAACTGTTAAGATTGACCTAGTTTTACAAAAACTGCATTGAAAACTACAACCTTATTAAAGTTACTAATTTCCAATGCAAAGGGCCCCAAAATCCAACCTTGTTACAGTTTCAAGAACATGGAAATTTCTTCTTCCACTAGGGAGTTAACCAACTGTACAATGCAGATTTTCAGAACAGAACAGACCCTAAAATCCAACCAAAATGTTCTAATAGCATCTTAGCTGATAAGATACTTTGTTTGCCTAAGGACAAAATCAGTCTTAACCTTGATCATAACCTGAGTATCAGTGGGATAAGAGATTTGATAAACTGATGACACTGGTTGAGCAGTCACATGTGGGAACCTCATGGGTCAGAAAGTGTATCCCCTACGATAGAATGAGTTGCAAACAGCACATCATTAACCTTGATAGGCTGATTTAACAGTCTAATAGGGTTCATCACCCAACAGGGTTCAACTTTGGAATTGACTTTGAAGAAATGAACATGAATACATGTGTCCCCTGATGATAGTGGAATGAGTGTGAAATTGATATGAGAAGCAAAGCACTCTCTGAGAATTGGAAGAGACAAAAAGGTGTTGGAATTGAAGTGCAGTTTGCTGTGTACCTGAGCACCATGCCCTAACCGAGGGTTGTAAGAAGCCACACGATTCAACATCACCTCTGCAGGCTTGCTCTGTGGGGATGGTGGTGGAAGCAAGCCTCGATTTTGATGATAAGGGTCAGCCATGGGAAGCCGAGAGTTTGGACGCATCGGATTTGAGGGACGGGGAATACTTACAGGTGCACTACTAGAGCGAAGGACATTATCTTGTTGTGAGTAACCATGAGCAGGTGGAGAAGGAGATGGAGATGGAGAGAAGGGTGGGGAGTATCGAGATTTTATAGGAATGGGTTGCGATGCATTGCTGTGGCCTTGGTATGATGAAGGTTGTGAGAAAGGGCGATGGAGTGGGGAGGTTCGAGGAGAAAGATGTGATGGCATGTGTCCTTGACCTGATGGAGAGGAAGGAGGCTTGGGAGGTGAAGGATGGAAATTTGGAGAAGGAGAAGCAGATTGGAAGGTAGGAGAAGAAGGGGGTAAGGAGGGAGGCCCAGCCACCTTATTTAAGCTGCCACTCCAGCTATGTCGACGTCCAAGTGATATAGGCACTGAACTCGGCAGTGAAACCATGTGAACTCCCTGCTTTCCAGGATTACCCCTGCTAGGCATCGACCCAATGCTTGAGAACCGTCGCAAGGGATCTGTGGTAGGACTTCCAACATAATCTGCGATGATGCGTGGAAGGATGGGAGGCATGATTTCAAGTGCAGTCACTGCTGTTGCACTTCTATATGCAACTGACACACAGAGCTTGCCCCACTGGGTTTCAATTGGGGTCAACCTGCAGGTGGACATCAGCCTGTCATCGCCTGTGGTCAAAGGTGGAGGTGCGGCTGATACCATGTATGACAAAGAGAAGCTTTGGCTGTGAGAAGAGGAGTTTGCTAGCCGGAAGAGCCGATGTGCTGGCAAGGTTCGAACTGAGCAGTAAAGCGACCGAAGCATGATGATGGTTCTTTTGTACACTACAGGACTTTCAATTACATGATTGGGCAGATAGGGAAGCGGCAAATTAACCCCCTGCTGTGCCCTTCCAGGACTTCCGCTTCCTACTGCAAATCTTCCTTCCAAGTTTCCACTTCCCCAACTTTCGCTGTGACCTAAACCTCCTCCTCCACCGTTCACACCTTTACCTGTGCCTCCTAACCCTAATCCTCCTGTGGCAGTACTGGGAGGCTTTTTCCTGCGTTCGTAATGGACCACCCACCTTTCCAAAAGAGTCGCAGACGGCCCGCCTTGCGAAGAGAAGCTGTCGTCGTTCCCACTCCAAGAATCGCCTCCTCGTGAAGTAGAGGGATACCGATTTGGCGAAGAAGCTCCTTTGAAAAATCTGTGGCGAGTAGCAGAACTGCCCCCTGCTGCCGAAGAAGAAGAAGCAGAGGGAAGCCCCGCATCGCCGCCTTGCTGCTGCTGCTGTAGAAGAATATCCACCACCATAGCTTCTTGCATGATTCCTCGTCGCCATGGCTCCGCACTCTCTTGCACCGCATTGCAGTTCTCAAGCTCTAGGTTAAACCAGCGATTCGTCGTCCGAGACGAAGAGGAAGAAGACACGGGTGATGATCCCAGAAACGAAACCTCATCTCCTCCTCTGCCTCCTCCTCCTCCTCCTCCGCCCGCGCCACCGCTTTGCGACTGCGCTGCAACGAAGGGGATCCTGGACTCGAGGATGACATGCAAGCTCTTGACGAAAAATTCGGACACAATTTGCTCGATTTTAGCCTTCTCTGCTTGCATCGCACCCGACTAACTTCTTCACAACAGAGCAGCAGCGGCCCTGCTCTGCGATGCAAAGGGTTTGTATGCAGGTAGCGTAGAGCGAGGATCCGACATACCCCGCAGCAACCCCCTCCCCAACAACAACCTCCAATGCCCACACGACCTTCTCACCTCTCGCATATACCTACCACCCTTTCCTAGAACTGTTGCCGGAATTGGACTCCACCGGCTGCTAGAATCTGCACCTACCACCGCCGATTCTGAATTGGACCAGGCCGATTCATTGATTGATTCCGGTGCCAGATTCAGCAGCAGCAACTACCACGGATTCTGAATTGTATCAAGAATTGGACTGGGTTGATTCATTCTGGGGCCAGAATCAGCAGCAGCAACTACCACAGATTTTGAATTGAATCAAAAATTGGACTGGATTGATTCATTCTGGGACCAGAATTTGCAGCAGCAACTACCACGAATTCTGAATTGAATCAAGAATTGGACTGGGTTCATTCATTCTGGGGCCAGAATCAGCAACCTGGGGCATAGAATCAGCTGCTTCTGAATTGAGGAATGGAACTGAGCCAATTGATTCCAGTGTCAGAATCAAGCGGCCCTTATGTAGCATCAAGAAGCCACCACTGATTATGAATTCAAGAATTGGACCTGGGCCAACTGATTTTCTGGTGTCAGAATAAGCAACCGTGTAGAATCAGCAGCAACGCCGATTATGACCCCTGGAATTGGACTGGGCTGATTCATTCTGGTGTCAGAATCAGCAACCCTGTAGAATCAGCAAACAGCACCGATTCTGAAATGAAGAATCGGACTTGGCTGATTCTGGGTACCAGTTTTTTCCTCGTCCATTTTGGCAGAATTTAATTAGGCGACTAATTCTGCCACGAGAATCGGTTACTACTAACCAGTCCTTTTTTGTGGGAGCAATTTTGGCCAAAAGGTCAAAACCAAATGGCTCCTTAAAGAGCAGGTTAAGGCCATTTTTCTTATATTCCTTAAGAGCAGGGGTCTTATGCCTACCTATTCCTTAAGAGTGAGAGGGATCCCTCATATATGCCTACTCCTTAAGTATAGGGTAAAGCCCCAGGGTACTATCTCATAAGCCTCATACGAGGGCCCTTGGGCCCTAATTTTCGGAATGCCCCTACTCCAGGGCTTTCACCCTATTCCTTTTCTCTAGAAAGGAGCAGGTGCATAATCTGTGTAATAGAACTGGCTAGAGCACAGAATCAGCCATAAATGCCAATTCTGTCATTTCCCCCGCGTAACTACTTTAGTGCACAAGCTACCTACAGACCTTTATGCCTCTACGGAATACCCACCGTAGAGTATCCCATCCTATGAACTGCAAATTTTTCACACAAGCTCCCTTGTACTACTACTTCCAGCAAATGGAATTCTACTGTACGAAGATTGTCTTTTGGATTCCTTTCAAAAATGTGCAACATCAAGTTACCCGCAGCTGATTATGTACTGTAATAGGCCCATTCCGCCAAGGAACACATCAAGCCCAGTAGGCGGATGTGCCATTCCATTGCATGTAATGGGTTACACAAAGGCCTGTTCCGATGCATCACCAGCATTTCCCATCACTACACCATATTCCTGACAATTGATACACATCACAAGTGGAACCGGTGGAACAATTTAAAGTGGAACCAGCAGATGACCTCCCATTTCGTCTCGGAAAAAACCTAATGAGTACTGGAATAAGATACCAAGTAGACATGTTGCGTGCTAGAGAACAGATGCCGTGGGGCTGATTCTGTCAAGTAAAGCCTTCCAGGGCAAGTTTTCTATCCTGGAGTCGAGTTATTTTGACACATCAACTTTACCTTGGTAACGTGGATATCAAACTAAAGTTGCATTTCACACTTGGTGTTACGGACTCTAGTGTTGAGTACCCTAACATCATGCTAGTCATTTAGGACCTAATCCTATGTACCATGAAAATTTTAGGTTAAGCTAACATTCACTTCACATGAATCGGTCATCTATTTAACATTGCATGCCACCTAGGAAGTCACCTATATTTTCATTTGACATAGACTTTTAACATCAAGTGTGAATGCACCATTAGGTAGAAAGCTTGCGGAACCCCACCCCATTGTTCCTTAAATCAAGTCATGTAATCTATATTGACCTCCTCTCATGACTTGCTATATATATGTGGAAAATTGGAGTTTATTGAACTTTGACAAATTAATGTCACTTAAAACACAATTTAATCAATGACTCAAGGTCCTTGCTATGGCATGTGCCTACTCATCTTGCCTAGTCTTAAAGAACTTGAACATATGTAAAAGAGTTGTTTTTCCAATGGTTCTGGTTTCGATTTCTAGTTTATCAAAACACTAGTTTCATCAACCTATTCTTTTTGTCAGTTTCAACAAAAGAATGGCAGCTTAAGTCCAAGTCACAAGAACCTAATAAACCTAAATCTTTGGATTCACATTGCAAAGCAAGGAACTTATGTAGACCTAACATTGAAACCAAGATAAAACTAGTAACAACGGTTGGTTATTTACCTCAGGTTCCTACCAAGGTAGTATAAGATTGGTCTTGCCTTGGGTTGTTATCAACTATTAAACCTTGTAGAATACTTGACACAAAAAATGTCAGACTCAATATTAAAGGTGCATTCACACTTGGTGTTAGGGACTCTATTGTTGAGCCACCTAACACCATGCTAGTCATTTAGGACTTACACCTACTTACCATGAACATCTATCTATGAAGGAAGGTAGTTTGTTGTGTTTTGTAGTTATGAGATCCATCGAACCAGGATGCTTCAGATCATGTTCTTGGTGTCTTTGGAAAGCTCTTGACGAGGACGGGTGCATGGGCTTGATTCCATGACATTTGGACTTGTGGTACAAAAGTTCTTGAATATTGAATGTTATCTTCACTGAAAATTAAATTAAATCATACCTCAAAATTTTGGAGGAATTAGAATGTGCCTTTGGTGTTCTTGGAAAGATCTTGATGAGCGGGATTTAATGGAATTTGTTTAGTAAGATTTGGATTCAGAATGCGCGAGATATTGATTTTTAAGTGATTTTTGAAGCTGAAAATTCAAATAAATTTCAAAAAACCAAGTTTTGAAAGGAAAATTCAGTTGAGGACGTGATAACACTTGGGCCAACAGCAAAGGTCACACTAGTTTTATGTTAAGTTTAACATTCACTTGACATTAAGCTATTTCCCATTTAAAATTGGGTGTCACCTAGGATGCCACCTAGAATTTCATTTTTCACTGACTTAACATCAAGTGTGAATGCACCATAACTATAGGGCTACTATATCCCAAACCAAGTCTCATGCCTACATTACAAATTTATCTTAATTTTAAATGATTTGGGGGACAAAACCACAATTTTATTTATCAAGCATTTAGGGTGAAGGACATAAAGATTAAACAAATTTTGCACAAGAATAAGAAACAAGGGTAGACCCTTGACATTTCTCTATTTGAATACATACACACTTAATTTTTGAGGCCAAAAAGTTAAAGAATCGAAGGTGTACTTGGAATCTCCAAATGTTAATGACCAAAAGAACCATGTTAAAAAAATTTGATGACACCAAATTTTTTTGTGTTTTTGCTTGAACTCCACTTATGTTGCTTTCTAAACAGGCTAGGTTTTTTCATGTTTTGTGTTTTATAAAAACGGTGGCATTTTGGTGAAAATGGTGGGCATGTTCCTTAAGGGCTGGGTGGTAAGTGCTTAAACATTGTTACATTATGCATCATTGAATGGAGACGATGTGATATATAATTAAGCTCCTTATAAACAAGTATGAAATTCTCGTGCATCCTTTTTTTACTTTTGATGGGTTTCCTAGGAATTGTGTGAGGTTGCAATTTGTAGTTTGTAGTCCAACGGTTGATTTGGTTTTCTTGGAGCAATGAATTGGTAATGAATTTTTCCTAGGAATTGTGTGAGGTTGCAATTTATAGTTAGTTTGTAGCCCAAAGCTTGTAGGGACCATAAAAATTCTTTTAGTTCTCCTTTGTGCTCCATATTTCACGTTTTGTGTTATCAGATGTTCTTATAGATAATGAGCCCCATAAGGAACCTTCACATCTAAATTTTGAAAAAATTAGAACCAAACAGACTTCTTTAATTCCCAAAATTTTCAAAAAACCACAACTGGAGGTTATTAGAAAAATCATATACATGCACCATATTAGACTAAACAACTTGGAACAATACCTCAAAAACTTTCAAATTACAACATTTTCTCTAAAATCAAAGGACATAGATCATACTAATTGCAATTATAAACAAGCGGTAGACCCAGCTTTGAATGGGTTTTGTGCCTTATTCAGCAATTTGTAACAGAGTTCTTTCAATCAGGACTAAGGCTATTCTTTGCACAAAATGAAGTAAAATGAAATGCCAAATGTGACTGCGAATAAAGATAAGGTCAACAATACCATCACACTATACACAGTGAAAAAATGATTGGATGCATCGGGTGTAGCTTGAGATGAATCCACCCAGTCCACAAACGCTAATCCTTTGGCCCTCACCTTCTCTATCCATTTTTTGAGCACCTATTCAGCAAAACATACCATAAAATATTCATTTCAGTGCTTGACAACTTGCAAAATATGCATAATTCAGTTAAAAGTTTTTCATTTCTGTGCTGTAGACAACCTTAGAGACATGTAAGATGGATGTATGATTGTGTTGAAAGGGCTCCATCCCTTTGAGCTCATGGAAAGAGTCTAGTAGGCATATGAATCCAGTGGCCCTTAAACAAGAAACAGGTTTTGCACAACTTCTTGTTTACCTGGTTCTTTTCCATCTAACCACAGTGCAAGGTAAAGCCCTAGGGTCGGGACATTCACAAAATAAAGTGCCCAGGGCTAGGGAGTAGCTAAGTCCCTAATTGTGGGCCTTACAAGGCAAAACTTAACACGACCATAAACATTTGTCGATCACAAGACAGTGAAGTATGAGGGATCTTATGCCTATAAGTAGGTGCGAGGTCTCTCCCACTCCCAAATAGTAGGCATAAGATCCCACCTCTTTTCTAGGAGGGGGTAGTCATGGAAATTAAGGTGCCTTTTGAATACACCAAAAAAATTCTATGACTGCTTTATTGCTATGTGAACCCCTGACTCTGAACCTCTAAATATTATTTTCAGTGTTTGAGGAGGGCACCTTATATCTGCGAGTAAGGAATGCATCCTCTAATTGCAGAGGCACCATGCACTTACTAGGCTAGTAGTTGCAAGGTCCTCACCAAAAGAGCAGCACTAGTAAGGTGCACCCACAGCTTGAGGGGTGGCCACTTCGTGATTTGAACATACATCATTGTATCATGATCTAGTGATGTTTACTTCATTACTGGAATTGTCCTTTACACATGATTAATCCCTCCTGTGAAGACAATCTAGATATGTGCGGCAAGGTTCAACTGTGCTTTGTCTAGGCCCTTTATCTCAGTAATGCGCACCTTGGGACATTACTGTACACCAAGTCCATTCCGAATGCAACTTATAACCTTATAGCAGAGATATTCAATTCTGGATTTGGAAAAAGGCAAGAAACCATAACTCTTCTTGATTCTTAATCTTGACCACAATATACTTGACTTGAAAAAAACATCATAAAGGACTTATGCAAACCTTGATGACAGCTTGCTAGACTCAGCCATATGGTGGGATTCCCACCCCTAGGGGCAAGAAATTACAAATTATGTTTCATGATATTACAAAAAGACATTTTCCACCATACAAGCAAGAGGTCCCATCAAACACTGAATGGGGAAAGCCTTGGTCATTATGTCAGGTTAATGCCCTGTTGCCATGGCATTACCTTACACATAAACACACAATCAGTTCTTCTAGTCACCTAAAAGAGCTAAGACCACACTTGTGCTTATTATTGACTTTCTGGAGTTTGAACATTTGAAGGTTCACAAGTGTGGAAACAAAGTCGAAAAGAACCACTAGAACTTTGCAGTGGGGTACACTTAAAATTGAGGAAAATTCCTATCTTTGACAGAGGATTCTACCTTATACGCAAGATTCCACCCTCAAAATGGGGAACCTTACAAGGGGTCTCCTCTCCTCTCAAGCAAAATCACAAGTAAGCAGTTTACAAGCAAATTATCGCAGATCTTTATGCTTGGTGAGGACGTTGAACAGGACGGGTGTAGGAATTCACCTCACATGCTTGGCACTCACCTCAACAGAGGATGGCAACTTCATCAAAATGAGGAATCTTACACATAAGGTACCTCCATTCCTCTCAAAAAAGATCACAAGTTTTCAGAATTGTCCGGTTCACAAGCAAATTCTAATCGTTCTTTATGGCAGCTAAGGACTAAAGACCTTAAACAAGGCAGTTCTGGAAATTTGGCTTCAGTGTTCAGCTCTTGCCTCAGGTTGGGTCCCAATTCCCAGAATGGCACATTTAGGAGTCCTTATCCTACATGTAAGCACATAAATGGCATAATGGGAGGTGATTCCAGAGCAGCCAGGGTGAACCCACACCCACATGGGTCCCTTTACCTCTTGATCGAGGCCTCCCAGTGGTAGGTAAGGCCTGCAGACCGGGGGCATTACCATAATAAGGTATTCACTGAAGGCAACAATTGAGGGGCAATGACATTGAATTCTGGTAATGCCCCTGTCCAAGGGCCTTATTGTGTGAAATGACCTATCGCACCAATATCTGACTGCCAAGAAGATCTGCCCACCAAGATCCTTTCATTGCACTAAAAAGAACCACGGGACTTACTAAATGTGTAAGAGCTTGCCAAGAAACAAAAGATGACCTCCCCGTGTTAGGAGGAACCTTATGGATTTAAGGCTCCCTCCCGATACACTACACTGGCAAATCTCTGGTACAACATTCCATGGCCAAATTAAACCCAAGAAACGTTGGATTTGGAATGAGAGATCCGGATTTAGTCTAAGCATGGGACATTCATAATATTTAGAAGCGATGCAGATGAATTTTAGGGGTTTTTAGCACCCACACTGGTTTTCGCAAGGCATTCTTGTGGAGCAATGGAGAAAAAGGAAAATAGGTAGGGTAATACTTACTCGGGGATGCTTCTCGTCCTCCTTGATGGTCCTCTGGATGTCCTCGAGTTGAAGAAGCTTCTGTGTGACTCCTGCGATGGCAGCTGCAGACGCTAACACAGAGAGTACGAACACAGTGGACCAATTGCGACAATCTAGCACCTGAGCCTGCGCGACGGCTGTGTAGAGCACTCCTTGGAAAACGATAAAAAACCCCATCAGCTGGTACACTTCATTCTTGATTTGGCTGCTTTGTTGTTCCTTGCGATCGATCCTCTTCTGAAGCACACGAACTTCGTTCCGCCAAGTCTCTAGGCCCTTTCTCAGTGCCCTACCGCGACGCGTAGTAGCCTCTTCCACCTCCAACAGCGTAAAGCACTCCATCTCTCTAGTGGTTATGCCGGGAGGAAGATCATCTCCTTCTGGGGCGTGTCCTCCCACACTGTTCGGTGCCTGTCGACTGACGGTATTGCTGCTGGATACAAATGTCTGGCCGTTGTGCGCGAAGGTTACAGCATGCGGTTGTTGCAGACTGCTGCCACTCGAGCTTGATGTTGTAATAAGCTCAATATCGATCACGCAAGAATCTGCTCGAGCCATGAGTACCTTCCTTTGCACAAACAACAAATTCCCCCCACAACAACTTCCAGTAGCGTTTTGTGCGCCTTCTTTTCATGTGCTTGTAGGAGGCATGGAGCAATTGTTTACCGACAGTGGTTTGGTTCTCCAGCCACTGCACCTCCGCGGTTAGCCAATTTGTGTCAGACACTGATGCATTTTTAGTTTAAGATCTTCTATTTTGTTAGTGTATTTGCTAGTCGATTTGTTGCAGATGACACTTTTTTAGTTTAAGATCTTCTATTTTGTTAGTGTATTTGCTAGTCGATTTGTTGCAGATGACACTTTTTTAGTTTAAGATCTTCTATTTTGTTAGTGTATTTGCTAGTCGATTTGTTGCAGGTGACACTTTTTTATTTTTTCTATTTTGTTAGTGTATTTCCTAGTCGATTTGTTGCAGATGACACTTTTTTAGTTTACGATCTTCTATTTTGTTAGTGTATTTGCTAGTCGATTTGTTGCAGATGACACTTTTTTAGTTTACGATCTTCTATTTTGTTAGTGTATTTGCTAGTCGATTTGTTGCAGATGACACTTTTTTAATTTAGGATCTTCTATTTTGTTAGTGTATTTGCTAGTCGATTTGTTGCAGATGACACTTTTTTAATTTACGATCTTCTATTTTGTTAGTGTATTTGCTAGTCGATTTGTTGTAGATGACACTTTTTTAGTTTACGATCTTCTATTTTGTTAGTGTATTTGCTAGTCGATTTGTTGCAGATGACACTTTTTTAATTTACGATTTTCTATTTTGTTAGTGTAATTGTTAGTCCATTCCTTGCAGATGACAGCCTTTTAGATTATGATATTCTAATTTTTTAGTGTATTTGCTAGTTGATTTGTCGCAGATGACAATTTTTTAGTTTTAAGATCTTTTATTTTGTCAGTCCATTTGTTGCAAATGACATCTTTCTAATTTAAGATTTTTTATTTTGTTAGTGTATTTGGTACTCGATTTGTTACGAATGACACTTTTTTAAGTTTAAAGGTTTTGTTGTTTTGTATTTTTATTTTCATTTTTCAAAAATTTCTGGGTTTGTTTGGGCTTTCACATTTTAGTGTTTGGGTGCAACTTTTTATTGGTATGACTCCTTTTTTGCATTTTTTGTCGATTTGAGATGCCTTGTGTCCACATTATTCTAGCCTTTACATGTCATGTGGTCTTTTGAGGCATTTTAAGAGAGCCCAACCTCATTTTTTAATTTAGCCATGTTGTTTATTTTTGCATATGTCTTCTTTTCTTGTGTTATACCTTGGTTTTATCCTCCTTGTCTCTTGGGGTTTGTTTCAATTTTAATTTAATTTTATTTTGGGGTTGTTTATAACTTATTTTGTGTGCTTTCGATTGTTTCATAAAATCCTTCAAACCATTCAAAATGAAGTCAAGCAAACTTTTCATTTATCCCTTGATTGAATTGTTTGAAATTTAATGGACAAATCAACATGGTTCTTTTTTCTCTTGTTGCCACATTGGTGTTTATGATATACTTGAGGAGGTTATTTAGGTTAGGGCGAAAACACATTACAGTGTAAACAATTTTAAGGAAAATTGGCACTACAAATAATATAAGAAATAATAACATGTAAAATTTGACTCACTTTGAATTTTTTTAGAGATCACATGTAATTAATTTGAACTTCAAAAATAAACTAAATTATTAAACACATCAATATACAATTGAATAGTAGGTGTATCATGGTCTAAAAATACAAGAATAATTTTATAAACCTTCATTTAAAACCCCTATTTTATAGCAAATTACCATTTTTATTTTTATTTTTAAAAAAATTTAAAATTTTAAAATGGTAAAAACAACACTTAGCCCATCTCCATCTTCAATGGAAGAACATTTTACAAGTTTAAAAAATCAAAATTTTCATTATAACATCATAATGTACTAATAAATTTCTTTTAAACATTTGATATGAACTTCACAACTTGAAAATAAATTGAGAATTTTAGAAAAAAAATTCTTCTTCATGGTTGTATTTTTACATGTGCAAAACTGCATGGATAAAACACCATTAAATCTAGTTTTTTGTAATCCTTTCGTATAATTATAGCATTGTGACAAGGTTGTTGCAAAGTGAAAATATATTCCAATTATTAAATAATTTGTTCATATGTGTTCCAATTTCATGATACAATAATATATTGGGATGTAAATGACCATTAATTGAAATTTTCATTTTCAATTTTTTTCCAAACATCCACCATGATATATCAAAATTCCACATGTATTGAAAACTATCAAAATATGATAATTTTTTGTTTACACCATAATGTGTTTTCACCGATCAATGAAAGGTTTCTACCTACCTTAAGAGGTTTATGGTGGGCAACTAGTCTTCTCTTCAAGAAAATTCCTCTTGTGTCTCACATGCCCTTCATTCCCATCGTTCATTGGAAGATTCTTCTACCATTTGTCTTCATCAATGTCCAACTTTGGGTAGAACTAGAGAATACAAATGAACTACTAAAACTTTTTAACCCTTGACACCAACTATTACTTTGGAGGACACTATTGCATCTTTATGTCAGTTGCACCCCCTTCTTTCAAAATATGTCCTTCCACTTATTTTTTATTATTAGCTTGAACACACCTTTGTCCTAGATAATACTTTGTTTGCATAGGCCTTAACCATTGTTCCCCATTTGTTTTCAAGTGGCCTTTCTAAGACATTTTATGAACATTTTTAAAAATGTTTCATACAAAAAAACCCATCTTCAAAGTTTTTGGAATTATTTTTGGTTATTACTGCTATTGCCTATGGTGGCATGTTTAAGTCAGTGACCTTAATGTTGGGGGCTAATAAATTGTTGGTAATGGCAAAGGACATTAAAGGTCTTCATCCTATTGTTGCAGGCAAGGTTTTTCTTCAACTTATTAGTTGTTTTATTGTCCTATAACTTCAAAGGCCATTTTAAGATCATTTATCCCTCCATTAGTTTGGAGTATCGACCCTTAAAGGTGAAACCATCCCTTTTAGCATCAAAGCCCTCTTCAACCTATACCTTAATTGAATCATGATACAAGTTGATGATGAAAATGCTTTGATAGCGTTTTTCGAACTTTTTTTGAAAAACTATGAGATGTTAAGGACCTTTGGTGAACATTGTCCCCTTTACCAAGTTGCTTTATGGTGCTCATTTTTCTTTTTATTATTAACATGGCCAACATGAAAAAAAGGTCGTTGTTATTAAATCTTTTTCATGCACAAAGTAGGGTGACCCCTTAAAAGGTCTTTTATTTACCTTGGCCCATTACCGAACACTCCTAAAGACCATTGCCCCTACCTTTGACCACCTTTCGACCCAATTAGCCCTAGTTGGGCTTAAGGTCAAGGTATCAAAGCAAAAGCTTTAAAATCCATCAGGGATTTCTTTAAGCATAGAGATTCCTCAAGGCTGCACTTTGGTCACAAATGGCTTATGCATTTTGGGTGTGCCAATGGGTTTTGAAGACTTTGTTACACATGTTTTAGATGAGGTTTTATCTCACATGGTGCATATTGATGATCTTCAACTCTTGGGAAATGCACATGTTGTAGTAAGCATTTTGTCCTCATTTGTCGTTCATTAACCTTTTTATTTCACTTGAACACTACCTCCTTCTTCCTTCCTATCTCTTTTGGCAAGTTTTGATAAGAAAGTTATGTAAATATGTGGGGGCATTATGGGTCTAGGGTCTTGGGAGTCTATTTTAGGGCCCCCTTAATGAAATGTCATGTCCAACTATTAATCTCCTTTAATGGTAAAAGCTTTTTATTTGTGAAGGTTTCTACCCCATCTATTTTTTTAGGGAGTTGGGTTTTGGTGGCTCCATATTTGTGCTCTAAGTTTCATATTTTCGATAAACTTGTTTTGGAGGAGTATGTTTTTTAGGTTGAAGGGGGGCCACACTTGCGTTAGTCATGCATTTTTACAGTTCATAATAACCTTTCTCCCATAGCTCAAAATATGAACCTTTTTTTTAAAAAGTTTAGCAGTTACCAGCACCCCAAGTCTACATGCATCTTTGATGGACATCCATCATGACACATCTTTTAGGTTTATTTTGGAAGGTGATTCCGTTTCCTCAACATCCAAAACCCACATTTGTTCTTGTTCAAGCAAAGGGGCGAGGATATGTTTGATTGTTAGACCATTTATTCGTCATTCCACATCACACTATACTTTCATCTTAATTTTGCATTTTCATCTCGATTTGAATCAACCCTCAATATTTAGTTTTCTCATGTGTGAATGTGGACATTGGTTAGACACATATGGCATGCATCTAGCATAGTGTCCATTTGGAGGTCAATGGATAGCCACACATGATGCCATAAGAGACATCATGTATGCCCTTGTTTGAAAGTGTGGGCATGTTGTATGGAGAAAGCGGTGGTACACCCTTACATCAAGAGTTTCATTACAAAATGATTTTTACATGACTTATGAAAACTAAATCTTTGTTGCTGATATGGTGGTTATTGACCAGCACAAAAAAACGATGGTTGCAAGTGTTAGTAATTAACCAACATGTACAATTGTGGAATTTAATGCCACTACTAAGATGCACAAACATAAAGGGCTTCATGAAAGGCCATGGAAGTGCACAACACGCTTGAGAATGTGAATAGTTTCATCAGGAAATGTGTTCATCTTTTCCATAATAGATGATCGCAAGGTCATTTGTCCTTGTCTTTTTGCATTTAGTTTTTCAGGTAGTGTGTTAATATTGCTCTTTAACATGCTTTAGCCTCTGCTATTAAGAAGAAGAATGTATTGGCAATAAATGTTTATTCTAGACCTCCTATTAATATTAGATCTCATGATTTGCATGTTGGTGACATTAGAGGGGATGTGGTGAAATAGTTTCCTACCACAAGAAGGTCTAGCTTTCTCCCTTCTCTAGTTCCTGCAAGTTATGCATCTTTTAGCCTTTATTTGGCCTTCCCTTTTTGTCTTCCCTATGATGGTTCTAGCCATTGGTTTTTATTGGCTTTTTTATGTTACTTGTCAATCGATTTGTTGTATAGATGACACCTTTTTAGTTTATGATCTTTTATTTTATGGTGTATTAGTGAAATACTAATGGTTTGGTTTACAATTTTCTATTATTAGTGTATTAGTGATGTCTTGATGATTATATTCATTTGTGACTTGTGTTATTGTATTTTGAATTGCCTTGGATGGATTCCCATCCTTGTTTTTTTAATATATATAGAAGGCTTTTCTTTTCTCTAGCGCAAAATCTACGGACTCTAAAAAATATGTTTTTTCCCACAAGGGATCTTATGCCTACTCCTTAAGGTTACCTTAAATAAGGCTAGGCTTAGGCTTCAAAGTTAGGCTTGAATTTTAAATTCAAGTTTTTTTTTCAATTTATACCTAAAATAAATGTTTGGTCAAGGTGGAGTTGAAGGGACCCTATTTTCAGAATGCCTTTTTCCAAGGGCATTACGTGACATAAAACAATAAAAGAAAATTATTCCTAACAAATTCATGTCACACCTAGTGAGTATCATGGGGGAAAAAAAAAAGATGAGGTGTTTTGAAAAATGGAATTTTTACTTGTTTTACAAAAGGAAAATTTTCCCTTAATAACATGATACACTAGAAATTTTGTGCCCATGCTTTATGAGTGGGAAGAAAATGGTGCACACTTAGTTATAGGTGTAAGATCCCTTTGCATAATGTGAACTTTATTGTATGCAAATCACGAAATATTCTAAGGTATAGCTTAAAATAGCCTAGGGTATAGCTTAAGGTGGATAACGAATAAATATGAAGTCCTCATATCATAAAGAAATGAGTTTGGCCACCTTTATTTATTATATGTGTTCTGAACAAGAGGCCAAATGATTAATTTATATTAAAATGGCCTAAAGTATAACCTATAATATCCTGAAATAAAACAACTTAGAATAAACTATGGTGAAATAGTTTAAAATAGTCAAAATTAGCTTAAAGTAAAAATACCCCATAATAGTTTAAGGTGGAATAAGCTAGAATACTTTAAGGTATAATTTAAAATATAATAACCTATGGTTATTTAAAACAACAACATCAAAATAAACATACGTATTATAATGAATTATTCCAATTAATAATCAAACATGATGACTACATAATGACTTTATAATGATATTTTTTTAAGCAAGTGAAATGACTAAAATGTAATGAACTTATATTTCATTTTTAAAGTGTCATAGTGATTTAAATTAATGAACCACCCCATTTTTGTACTAGTGAAGGTGAAGGTTAATATTAATATCATTTCATATATGAGATTAAAGGTGAGTACACCTATGTAATAGAAGCCATTTACATTAAAGATTAAAATATTTATTTGTTAAATATTGTTAAAATATCATATAATTTGCATGAATTTCAAATCAACATAATATTTGTATGACCAAAAAACATGTTATTAATTATATTTATCACTATAAGAAAATTCAAAATTTATTTGACTATAAAAATTTTGGTCACAAAAAACTAAAAAATGACATTTACCAACTTGATTAACTAGTCATTTTGGACAAGTTGATTTTGACAAGTTCAATTTGACCAAGTCTTTTTGGTTAGGCTTTTTTATTTGGGTTTTTCTTATTGGAATTTTTTACTATAATTTTTTATTAATAAAATGAGACAAGAAAAATTTATAGCTTACTATTATTATTAAATTAATGCCCAAAATAATAACTATTTATTAATTTACATACTGACCTACTTACTTAACTTACTAACTACCCTACCCTACTTATAAGCTATCTATTTTAAGAATTTTTGATGCCCATATTATTGTTTATATTTACTTATCCTATTTAACTTTTTAATTACCACCTTGATGTGAAAATTGTTTTCATGAATGGGCATTCAATATAAGAGGCCTACATACAATGGGGTAAGAAAGGAAAGGAAAATAAAGTGTGCAAATTGCTAAAAACATTATATGGTTTGCACCAAATGCCATGGGCTCTATATGCCCAAATAAATGATCACTTGTGTAGTCAAGGGTTAAAAAATGAACAACAAATGCGAAACTAGTAAAAGAACATGGCCTTTTTTTGGGTGTCCTAGTGTTTGTTTGTATGGGTTTGACAAATATTATTACATAGTTCCCCAAGTGAAACATGAAAGAAAAATAATAATTAATTTACTGAATTAATACTATGAATTAATCCTTCAACTTTGAAAGAATTACACCAAAACGATCAATATATAATCTTGATGATGAACTTTTCAATTCCAGTATGTCTAAGGTCACCACCCATTTACAAGCATGTAGCTTTATATCCATTTTATGGGAATTACTTAAAAATTTGGGGCATGTTATTTTGAAGGTCTATGGCATTTAAGCTTTGAAAATATGGAAATAAAATCTTTTTTTTTTCATAATCTCATTTAATGACCTCAAAATATCCATGTTTGCAAAGTGCATTTAACTACATAATTTTTTCCCCCCAAGACTTGTCTACATTGAAAATATTTAGAAAGGTTTTTAGTAAGGCGATATAGGGAAAAAAAATATTTAAAAAAAAGTCAACATCATTTCATTGTTTTTGGTGTAGATACAAATTTACAAAGTTCATTAGGTTCAAAATGCACCACAAACATGAACTTTTTGATAGACTCATTATTGTTGTAAATGGTCCATTGTAATGTGCTTTTTTTACCCATTACTTTTATGAAGGTGATCGAGTTATTTTGTGGGTCTCCTTTATGTAGGCAATGTTCATTTCACATATAACCATAATGTTAAATTCGAGTGGATCAATAACTACATCAAAAAATTTCAAGTTGATAGACATGGGTCTATTAAGCCACTCATTGGGGTTGGAATACTTTTTGTATAAAAGTATGATATAGTCACATAGAGAAGCTATGTTGCGCAAATGTTGAAAGAATTTGAATATGCTCAATACATAATGCTATGGCTATTCCACTGTTAGCTAGATTTAAACTAATAAAAGACATGTGTATTCGTGTTGCATAGGACTATTAGAAAATGGTAAATAAGTTAATTATTTTGAGGCAAACATATCAAGATATCACATGGTGAATAGGTTCTTGAACAAGCCTCATGAATATCCTCACTTGGATGTTCTGAAACATTTGTTTCATACATTAATGGCATTGTAGACCTTGGAATTTGTTATGAACAAGGGGAGGTGAACACTCAAATGAAGGGTAATTAAATGTTGATTGGGTAATAGACTTGGAAGATTGGAAATCAACTATTGGCTACTTGTTTTCTTGTGGTTCAAACCTTATAACATGGGGTAGTAGGATGCAACCATATATTGCCTTTAATATAGGAAAAATACAAGGTGCTACAAGTGGAGCAAACTAAGTTATTTTATTGAGGAATTTACTTGAATTGTTTCAAATAATACATGTGAAGCAACAAACACAATTGATTCATGTGATAACCAAAGTATTATCAAGCTTTATAAAAATCAAGGTTTTCATCAAAAAACAAAACATAATATTGACATATGACACCATTTCATCAAAGAAAATGTTGTTAATGGTGAACTACAAATTATTCATGTTTCAATTCTAAAACAATTAATAGATATGGCATTTAGGCGTCAATTTGTTTGATGTTTTAAAAATATTGTCCTTCATAGTTTTTGGGGCAGTTTTTGGTATAAAATACGACCTAAGGCAATGTAAAATGTGTGATAATAAAAATTTAAAAATTTAATTTTTTAGTATTGAATAAACACATCACAAAAATTTGAAAATATTTCGATGGATATGAATATAAATAGTATTTTGGTGGTATTGTATAAACACCAAAATACTTGTCCAATAAAACAAATACCTCTTACGCATGTAAAATTATTATAGTACAACCATTTGTATAAGAAAAAAACTATAATATATATATATATATATATATATATATATATATATATATGACATGCATCTTTTGAATACCTTATTGGCCCAATTACATATGTTGATGAACACTTAAAATGTTAAGCATGTGCTAAAAATCAACAATTTGTTGTCCACATAGCAAAATAATTTGATTTTGATGGATGAAAATCACCTCTTAGTGTATTAACATGAGGTGTTGAAAACATTTGTTAATTTGATATAAGGTAGTAAGAAGGACAATCATTACTTTATGGTTTATTCAAAAAAATTTGAAATGATGGTAATCATGTTAGTAAATGGAATTCTACTATTTGTTTAGCGTTTAAAACATTCTTTAATATGGCTTGTTAATTTGTTGCAAAGATTAATATTAATACAATTTGTGACATCTTGATGTAATGATTGTATGTGTGTCACCACAAGGGACACATAAATTAACCATGTGTTGCAATACACCTTATAAACCAACATTATAAAAAAATCATTTTACTCAAGTTGGCACCTTAGGTGTAATACTCTCATAACAATTGTTCCCTCAAAGAAAGGTCTTGCCTTATACATTTTGGATTTGTGTAATATTCTTTAATATGATTTCACATAAATTGAAGAATCCTTTTAAAACCTTTTAAAAACATCCGCCTTGTTCAATTTTCATATCTCATGTCATAGGAAAGGGCTTATTGGAAACTTCCATTTTCATTGTGTGTAGCAAAATAAAGTTTTTGAACAAACCCAATTTAGATCATCAAAATTTGGAATTAGTGTGACCTAACATCCATGAATACATGAGAAACCATGAGAAGCAATGAATGATGCTTTTACATCCACTTAAGCATTAATTAGATTACACCCATAATTTTGCAAGGTTGGGTTCAATTGCAGAAGGTTCAATAACTTGTGTTTTGTTGAAACCCCTATTCAGGATTATGACAACCTTTAAGTGCCATCATGTGGAATTAGATATAAGTTGCCAAGGTTTCCCTATTATATGGTCAATTTCTTTTCTCCTTTCAAAGAAACAAAACAAGAAAAAGCATGTGCGAAAAAATGTGGGGCTTTGGGACTAGTTGTGGGTTTACTAAAACCCAACTACAATTTAACAACATTTTTTAGTAAAAATTAGAAGTGAACACTAGTGGCAAGCAAAATATAAAAGAAATTCATTTGAAATGGTTAACTTAAAGAAAATCTTAGTTTAGTATGAAAAATATTCAAGGAATAACATTTTAAAGTTTGAAAATAATTATCTAATAATGTTGATCATTCCACACTACAAAAACAAATTTGACAACTTTGACAACTTTGGGCATTGACATTATCATCCTAGAGGAAAAAGAGGTTGAGGAAAATAGGTGTATATGGAAAAAAGAACTCCACTAATAGAATCTATTTGTTTTGGTAGATTAACATGAAATGCAAGAGATAAAAGGAAGGGTAGAGAGTCAAGATGTCATTCCACAAAGTCATAAAACATTCTTTTATAGTTGAAACAAAGACCAATGCTAGAAACACAACTCTCACATGTTTAACTAAACTCTCACTTCATTATAACAATTATGTAGTTAAAACTATCATTTCCTTCTAAAACTGTTATGACAACTTATTAATCAATAGAAAATACCAATTGTCTAAGGTCTTTGAAAGATCGAAAAACTAGATATCATGTCATAACCAAAAGGTTAAAGAGTCAAAGTCTAATACTTAAAAATCAAATCACATGGAACACATGACATATTTGTTAATTCTAGTCTTACATAGAAAATATTTTTAAAAATGCCTACAAATAGGTTTTTGTGGTGATCTACTTTGATTTACACATCTTAATTATGATTTATTAATCCTAAAAATATTCCATATTACACTATAAGTTTCAAAATTTAATCAAATCTACCTAAAATTCACAAGAATAATTTCACATGTGATGTACACACTTAACAAAAATATCAAATGCTACAAAACAATACTTGTGACAACATTTTTGAGGATCATAATATGCATGTACCTTTTTCATTATTTTACATGCAATCCATTTGAAATATAGTTCAATCATGGAAAAAATTCTTAAAACAAATTCTAAAGTTGGACCAAAAGGAAATTGAAAGTCTTGGAGGGTGAAATCATGGTAAAGTGTACAACTAAAAGTATTTGCCAGTATATTTGTCAAGTGAACAAAAAGTAGGATCAAAACCCATCACAAAATTGTTATACTGAATCTTATATATTAATTCACTTAGTCTGTGCGTTTGTCCGTCTGACGTGACAATTTTGCGTTTTAATTCACCGGCAGAACCACCCTCTGCCAGCCTCTGCATTTTCTATGGCAGAACCGGTTTTGTCTGTCTCTCTCTCCGTTTGTTCGTCTGTCCGTCCGTCCGTCCGGACATATTTGCTTCTTTTTTATCTTTTTTTTTTTGGATTTGTTTTTTTGGATTTTTCTCCCCTTCTCTTAAATTAACAAAAATGAAGAAACAAAATAAAAATTAAAAATTAAGAAATTGGCAAAAAAATCTAAGGCTACATATTTGATTCTTTTTTATTTTTTTTGTTTCTTTGAGAGGATTTTTTTGAAGATTTTTTTCATTTTTTTCATTTTTATTGATTGGTTGAAACAATTAACGGGCACACACAAAGGCGCAAATCAGCCTTTTTTTTTCTTTTTTAAAAAAAAAGTTTTTGTTTCAAAAATTCGTTGAAAAGTCCCCATGAAAACATACATGGTGAAGCGAGCTTTTATCTTTTTTATTTTTTATTTTTATGTGTTTTTTTTTTATTTTGTGTTTTTTTTTCACTTTTATATTTTTGTTTATTTGGATGCAAGTTTAGGTTATTATACCAAAAAATATTTTAAATTATTCTACGTTACTTTATCAAGTCTATTATTGATTGTTTTATATTATTCTACCCTAGGTTGTTTCAATCTTTTTAGTTGAATCATAAATAACAAGATACTTCTTCATTATTATGCATTAATTTTTAAATTTTTCATAATAAAAGTAGATTTCAAGTAGATTTTTAAAAATGCAAATAGTTTTTTAAAAACTACTTTCTACACTATAACATTTGATTCAAGTATGTGTGAAATATATTGTACTAAAGAGAAAGTAGATTTGTTTTCTAGTGAGGCCCTTTGAATATACAATGATATGTAAGCTATAATTTCATATATGTACATTTCATTAAATTTTTTAATGAAAAAGTAAGTTGAACACCATATTGACCAATTTATCCTTTATTTTTATTATTCCAAAGTTTTTGAAATTTTGTAGTTGATTTAGAATAAACTCAATTGAGGTTCAATAGTTTCAAATGCAATTTAAGTAAAGATTGAATCTATTTTCTTATGTTTTCATGAAAAACTACCTTTCTTTTTAACTTTCATATTTTTTTGGCAACTTTTTCTATATACTTTACCATGTTTTCACCCTAGAGTAAGTCCTTCAAAGTCAAATTTTAAAAAAAAATCACTTGCCACTCCAATCTTTTGATTATAAGAAGATTGTTTTGTCTTACATCTTTGCATAAAAAAAATTACCTATAAATTAAAACTACAAATGTTTCTTTTCATTAAATGGGTGGAATATTTGATCATGATGAAACCATGACAAACTCAATGAAAAGACAAACACCCACCCAAAAGGGGAAATGGAGGTACAAAAAAATTGGATCAAATGTCCAACCAAAAGACATTAGTCAAAAGCACAAACACACCGATGAGAGTTGCGAAAGAGAGTAGAGGGCCTTTCAAGAAGGGGACAAAATAGTGACCTAGGACTTAATTCCATTGATTTTCATAACAATTAAAACAATGTCAAAATCATCAATGCCTCTTTCTCTACCTTTCAATAAACTTATGTTTTTCATTGTCTTCCATTTTTGAACGGAATACTCAATTACGTTATATTTGCCATCTACACAAGAATGTATTAACTAGATTAATGTGAAACAAGCATAGACAAGGGTTTGTAATCTTTCTTTCAACTTGGATCAAATATGTGACTTGGATAAGAAATGTACTTTATTACAATACATTTTAAAGTCCACATGAGTGATAGTAAAAGGCTTGAAAGTTCCTCTATGCTATGGCAACCATAATAAATATCTAAATAAAATAAGTTCAACATCTAGATACTTATGAAAACCACAAGCATGCACCCCAACTATTTTTATATAAATTAGTACAATGATAGGATTTGATTCAAAAACATGACATGAACTTGCTTGTAGCAAACTTTGAAACAATTTTACAACTTGTGAAAACGTTGAGTTGAGCATGGAAACATATATGAAACCACAATATGTAACACAAAACGTAGTTAATTATTAAAAAAATGTGAGAAATTTGTAAGATGGTGGCACTTGAACAAAATGAAATCATCAAAAATATTTTCCAAGCTCAAATATTTTCAACATTTTTGTAATTAATGACATAGCTCTTCCTATGTCTTTCCTAAGCCATTTTACCCCAAGCATTTTAATCCTTTCATTCTACTTTGCAACCCAATGATTAAGGCATATACCATCTAGTGTTTGAGCCAATGTGTTTGTAAGACAAGAACGGGTACGGGACCGAAGTTATGAAAGATTGTTACATAACTATGGGATCTATGTTCTTGGTTGTAAAATTGTATTTCCACCCTTCAATTGCCTATGCAAACCTCACCATTCTCCTACAATGAACTACACAACAACAACACCAAAACTATTCATAACCAAAAGCTTCTCAAATCTCAAACTTCCATTCTCACAAACTTTCTATTCACATCACAACTTTGTACAAAATGAAAGGTGTGTTTCAAGGTCACAAACACCTCCTTAAATACTAACCCAAAGGAAACTACTCAAGAAATTACCTATCACATAAAATAATCACAAGATAATTAATCACATGTCTACCCATGTGATTCCACATTAAAAGATAATTACCCATGTGATTCCTCATAAAATAATCACAAGATAATTAATCACATGTCTACCCATGTGATTCCACATTAAAAGATAATTACCCATGTGATCCCCCATAAAATAATCACAAGATAATTAATCACATGTCTACCCATGTGATTCCACATTAAAAGATAATTACCCATGTGATCCCCCATAAAATAATCACAAGATAATTAATCACATGTGCATATGACTTTTTCCTCTGTGAAAGTCAATGACCAAATTTACTTTAAGGAATTTTATCACTTATCCCTTTAAATAATTACCTAGTTAATTTTGTATTTACGTTGAGTTACACATGGAGTTACATGTTCATGTTGTTATCTCTTTTTATTCATCAAGTTTTAACTTCTTGTGTTTGGTCCTGATTTAAAAAAATTGCATATAGCTTTGAAAACCATAAAGGTTTTTGAACAAACTTGACATCCATGTCCCAATCTAACTCTTTCATCGTGTTCTTGTGGCATGAAGTTAATTGCTATCATTATGGAGGCAATGATTGATCTTAGTGAGCTTGTGGCTCATTATGAGGGGCATGGAGAAAAAGAATGATGGAAGAATGCCCAATCTCAATGAGGTCACGACTCCTTTGCAAAAATGATATAATAATAATATTGCAAGTTTGGTTAGTTGAATAATGTGGGAGATTCCTTCAATAGCATGTAACATCAATCTTCCACTACTTTAGCTCATTTTAGCTCTCTTCTAAACCGTCAAATTGCACTATGAATTAAGCTCTTTCTTTAAGATATGCACATTAAATATTTTTGTTGTTGTTAATGGAGGTATGCTTCACGAGTGTGGTCTTAGCTCTTTCTATTTGACATGATTGTTAGATGGAAAACACATATTAAAATATGAGACATTTCACATGTACCCTACATGGCACAAATACTATGTGAAACAACTATTTTATTAATTGTGGACTTAGTCTTAGTAACCTTTTTTTTGTGAAGGACAAAACACATGCCAAGTTCTTTTTGAAGGATTAAACCTATTGTATTGATCAATTGCTATTGTTTAGGTCATAGCCTTTAACCATGTCTTTTGTGTAGTCCATTATATCCAATATAATATTGAATTGATTTCCAATGTCAATAGAGATGAGTATGCAAAATTTTTTATGTCAAACTAATTGAACTCCTAGGGCAACTCTTGATTTGGCACAATAAGAGGGATCATCATACTATCCAAGAAATTGGTAGAAACCAGTTTGGTGGGTAAATTTATTATTTTAATATACCCATGGGTATATCACAAGGTAAAAATATGCTACTTGACTAGTAAATTTTTTGGGTTACCTTTTTAATTACTGTACTCAGCTATGAATATTTCAGACTTACCCCGTCACTATTTCACCCAGCTAGCATATGGTTATGGGTTTACCACGGCTATTGGATATATTTGTTTTTATCATTTTAATTTTCTTCATTTTTTTAATTACCTCGGAAAAAAGAACTCTTACCATATGCTCTTGGAACCCCTTTGAATTTTTCTACCATTTGACATTATCAAAAATGCTATAAACATATTTTTA
Source organism: Sphagnum tenellum (assembly GCA_963921925.1). Classification (NCBI taxonomy): domain Eukaryota; kingdom Viridiplantae; phylum Streptophyta; class Sphagnopsida; order Sphagnales; family Sphagnaceae; genus Sphagnum; species Sphagnum tenellum. Next base: position 8,124,090 of record OY998160.1, on the reverse strand, counting down.
ACATTGATTATCAATTTGATTATATATTTTGTCAATTTCTTGATAGGATGTTTGAAATTTCATGTGTTTTTTTAATCCTATGTTTACTCACGTACAAGCAACATGGTATGCGTAGAGTAAAAGACGGAATATTTACCTCTACCCTTAACCCTACAAACAAGGTAAATGTTCATAATTTATCTTTACCATTACCTGGATTGATAATTTTCCAAACCTTTTATACCTTTACCCACCTACTTGGTTTGATTTTTTTTTTTTTTTACCATTATCCAGCTGATATATGAAAATCAATATACCCACGCAACACTGGTGGAAACCCTAATCTGATACCCGCTAATCTAATGGCCGGGTAAACTGTGATGCAACACAGCCCCATAAATGACATTTGGATAGGCCCATGTAATGGAGACCTGGCAAAGTTTATTGCAAAGAAACACAATTTAAGGATGAGAAAAACATGTAAGGTAAGGCCCTAAGGCGAGGCATGTCCCCAAAATAAGGAGCTTGAACAATGTAGAGCTGAGCATGGTCTCCAGCAAGCTCCCACCAATGAGCCCTAGCTGATCCTTAACCAACTTAAAAAAATGAGCCCTAATCTCTTGAGTGGCCTAGCGACATGAGAGGCCGGCTCTACACGCATGGTCATTTGTCATCTTGGCAATAAGATCCTATTGTGGAAGGTGCCCTCCAACAACGAATGGAAAACTTGGGCTGGTTCTTTACTATAGCACCTAAGTAGCAGCGATTTTTTTTCCAAAGAGAAATTTCACAATTTTCAACCTGAAAAATTTGATTTCCGCGTATACAAAGGATCCTTTACAAACATAACTGGCCCAAATCTGCCAAATTTTGAATAATATAAAAATAAAATAAAACACCAGATTTCTCCAACAGGGTTCCAGCAGGTAGCCTTGAATACAGAAGAATTAAAAATTTTGAGTTTAAATATATGATAATTTATTGGCAAATTTGGTTAAATCTTCTTATGGATGATTACAACTTGGGGCTACACCACAAAATTCAAAAAAGAACAAAAGAAATAATTCATGGGTTTGCTTGTTAAGGGTAAATTATGCTTTAGAGCACACGCAACCTTAACACTAAGAAATTTCCACCCGGGCTGGGCTTCGTGTGTAGGGTAAAGCCCAAGAGGTTGTGCTTACCAAGCATAAAGACCTAAGCCAAAATGATTAACTTATGTAATTTTTTGTGTGATACCCCCATAGGGTGTGGCTGAAAAGAATGAACAAACAAAGAAGTCGAGGGCGTTTCAAAAAAAATGGAATGGGGCCAGCCAGCAGCCACAGTGGGCATTCCGTTTATTTGAAAACGCCCTGCAAAATAGCAAAAAGAAACGGCTGTGTAAGATGCTCCCCTGACAGCCACAGTGAAATCAGCACCCATCATCAGAGCACCATCTATTGGATGCCTATTTATTACTCAGTTGTGGATGAACCCCCAACTGAATTAGTATTTGGTTTCACCTTGGCAACCAATTGTGTAGGAAATAGGTCTCATACATAGGGTAAATAGGTAGGAAAATAGGTAATTACTAAGCAAGTAGATGGTTTACACACAGGTAAGGGTTGTTTTTACTACCTACCTATTAAAAACCTACTTGCTTGTGAGTTGTTAGCAGGTAGTAGGCAGGGGAAAAAAAAAAGAGCAACTAAACTAACCACCATGGTTAGCTAGCTAACTAGCTAGTGAGCTAAGGAACTGGAACCCAACAGAAAACTGTTTACTGACCACTTAACCATTCATCCTTCATGGTGCACTAGTGAGTGCTGGTTCACTGTGGTGGCCCCTTTGGATCTGATAATTGATTACACCAGAAAAATTGGCCACAGGGTCTTCAGTCTTTTACAAGAATGGGGGGGGGGGGAGGCGAGTCAAAATGAGAAGAAGAATAATAGGTAGGCCATTTCCTATGGAGTTAATTCTTGGGGTTGTGGTACATCTTCGGCTTCCTGTGGCCACAGTAATAACCAACTCTAAAGTTTAGCAAGTCAATCAGAGCCTTCGTCTTAAGTAGGAAGTAGGAACGTGAAACGACATGTGTAAAAGTTGATGATTCAACGATGTAACCCTGTGAAAGTACTGTTGTCGTTGCGCGTGCAAAGAAGGAGAACAAGAACAAGAAAGAAAAATCCCCGAACCAAAAAAAAAACAAAAAAACAAAAACAAAAAATACAAACAACCCCAATTCATTCATTCCTTCCTTCCTTCCTTTCCCCCCCCCCGGGCCCCGTCCCTCGCTCCCGACCCGCAATGTAACAGTCGCCGTCTTGTTCCATCGCTGTTGCTTGTGTACAAACAGAAAACCCAACCCCCCGCTAGTATCCGTCAAATGGACTCCACGACTCCCGTGTGTTCGCCGCCGCCGCCGCCGCCGCAGCAACAGCAACTGCTGGTTGCAGGTAGTTTATTGCTTCCTGGAGGTTCGCAATACATGGCACGTTCCGATGCTGCAACTAACAAGCGCAGCGACAGGGAGCATTTGCTGGAGCTGGAGCACAAGCTTCTTGAAGCAAGACAGCGGGTCGGATGTTGTTGTCATAAATCATGCCGTTTGTTTCTATAACTAACTATTGCTCCTCATCCGACATCGTCTTTTCTTTGTCTTTGTGTTTGTCATCTTGAACGTAGTTTACACACAATGCAAGTCTTTTCTTTCTTTTTCTATAACGGCGATAAGTTTGTTGGTTGCTCCTCACTTGTTGAACCAACAAATGAAATAAAACAGAAACACCCAACCCAAATGTCCCTTGTTGTCTTTTGAAGTTGGATCATCAACTTTTTTGGATTAGACATGAGTTTTCTTCTGGTCGTCGTCCCACGGAATGTCAAGAACTTCTTGTTTGTTTGTTTGTTTGTGTGTCCTTGCTTGATGTATGGCATCTGAATGTAATTTTTTGTTTGACAAGTTGGTTACAAATGCTGGGGAAAATGTGTTTGATGGTGGACCTGGTACTATGTTCTTAGCTTCAAGATTTGAAGGATGATACAACTGGCGGCAATGCATGCTGGCCAAAGGTGTGTCAAAACCCTCCTCCCCCCCGCCCCCCGCAAGAATCAGCAGCCTCTTTTCCAGAGGCAGTAAACTTGCCTTAAGATGACAAGAAAACAATAGCATTGCGTCCTTGTATTTCCTCTCTGAAAAAGTTCTCTTTTGTCTCACATTGTAGATGTTGATTGATTGATTCCTTCCTGCACGCTGCTCTCAAACTTCTTGTTCCTACTGATGATTGTATGTGGCCGCAATATTGCCGAATTGGGAACAGGTCTCTTCCGGATGCAAATGTTATCCACCAAGTCGAAGCTTACGTGATTCCCAAAAGTTGAACCTGTGAGTGAGTTGTGGACCATTCATCTGCTTCTCTCAGCATCATCATCTCTTTCACAGAAAATGGGATGCATTTGGAGCTTTTTTGTTGAGCACCCAATAGCTGCTCAAGTCTGACCTCCTCCTCTCCTTCTTCTTCAGGTTTCTATAAAATTATCCAAACGCCAAGATCTTCTCATGTCCTTTTGAGGGTCTCTTTTCAACCTGTTTTTGACACTGCACTGAACACTGACAGATTTAATCAATGCACAGGTCTACTACTAGTGGACTGAGTCTGAGGAGCAATGCAGAATCCTCAAGGAGAAGTCGAACCAGTCACCATAGGCAACGGCAGCCGGTGACAAGATCGGTATGAAGATCTTGTTGAACCATCCATCCTGTCTCTATTATACACACACATTGTGTGGCAAACTTATGTGAGGGTACAAGGTTGTAAGAGCAACTCCAAAGTTGCTCAGTATGTGAGCCTGCAAATTAAAATTGGATCACGAACAGTCGAAACATGCTGGTTTGGCTCAGCAAAATGATTCTGGCCCAGCATTTTTGCACAGTTTGCGGAGGCTGGTAAAAGGCACATCAAAGCCTAACACTTGCTGTTGATTGGCTAGATAGTTTGATTGGACTGGGTGGGTTGCTATTAGTAGTCTCCCACCTATTTGTAGCAGTTCCAGTTTTAGTTTTATAGGTGGGTTTGGAAAAACGTAAATAACTGAACTTGGATGTGAGAAATATTTTTGCAGGGTCACATACTGAGTACCGCTGGAGATGCTCTAATGCAGGATGGTGTTTTGTCACATCTCTTTTTGCTTTGCAAGTTTTTGCTTGTATGCAGCTGCTGTCTTTCAAGATATAAAACTTGAGGAACTTTGCAACTTCTGTGGCTGCTTGCTTCTTCACTTTGACATTTCCAGGATGACAACTCTGGGATAAAATTGTATGTTCAGCTCGGTTCAGTTGCTGTTGAGCAAGCACCCACAAATGCTGAGGGACTCCTTCTGGCTGTTGACAAGTTCCTGTCTGCTGTGGAATCACCACATTCAAAAACCACAATCTCACGATCTTCTGGAAGCTTAAAAGAGTAATGACCCAATTGATTACAAATCTGTGACCGCTGGCAGTGTGGAGAACCCGACTCTTGTGATCATGTTGCTCTACATTAGTCTGTGCAGCAAGCAATGGCATTGTGGCTTTTCAAAGAGTACACACTTTTGAACTTCTTTTGAATCCTGCATACCTGATGGGGTCTATGAAACTCAAGAACACATGATGAATCTGTTATTATGTTTGTACTTGATGAGTGAAATTATGATCTCATGAGTGTCAAGACTTGAAGTCCAAATGTTGTTTGTCTTCTTGGGAAGTGTGGGTGCTGTAGAAATAATGTACTCACTCTGTAGATCTTTACTATTGCAGCTACAATTACAATTTCAAAGTTGTACTGATCAATTTGGAGTTCAATATAACACCACAGTCTCTTAAGTCATAGAAGGCCTATTTGCTGAAAAGGCTTTGGGGATGGGTGTCACTATGTCTAGTTGCAAAATTGCTTCTTGGTAACAGATACCAATGCTGCACTCACAGCTGTTTGTACAAACAAAGGTGTTTTTGGATTCCTTCTAGTTTGCAGATCATGGTTACAGTAGGGAAATCTTACTCCACCTTTTCTTGGCTTGCCACCTGCAATGAAATTTCATGGATTCAATGAGCATCTCGTCATTTTAGGTAGCATCTTTTGTTGTTGTACATGTCTGGAAGAAAGTAATATTAACCAAATAATCAAAAGGGTTTTGGAAATCCACTAATCTTACTCCACTGATCTGCTGAAGGAGATCTCGAAGATAGATCCCCCAAGAACTAAAATCGACATCTGCCTAATGTCAAGGCGCTGAAACTTTAGGTTGAAGATTTTGGGATTGTAAATTGAGGTCAAATTTTTTGTCTTTGAAATGATGCACAATTCAATTTTATGGGTGTGGATGAGTGTGAGTATGAAAACGCACTGATCTGAAGTTTTGATCTACAAATAGATAAGCACAATACTCCTCCTGTTCTCAATGGTGGCAACCAACAAGACTTAAAAATAGGGAGAAAAAGCGCTTCCCCCTATCCAAATCAAATTGATTCTTCGCATTAGTGGCAAGTACCCTCGCTCCCTCTCTCTTAGTTTGAGACAATATTTTATCCCTTACGTAAGGAAAACGCAGCACCAGAGCCCTGAGTTTAGTCATACATAGAGTGAAAACTTAAAAAAACCTGCAAAAAAGTACATTAGCATTCACTAAGAAAACCGTCAATTTTTGGGGTACACTGAGTTTCATCCTTTCTTTCCTTTTTAGTGAGGGCCTCCACTGTACAACTACTATGACTAGTCTCGAACCTTGTGCATTGAATGCTGAGTTTCAGCATTTCATACTGAGATTTAATAAAATTTCCTTACTTTACCAATACCAATCAAAGGGGAGATAAGGGGTGAAATGGGGCCCAAAGACAGGATGAAAACAGGGTGACTGCACGGATAACTCTAAAGTCACTGGTGACATTTAAAAAACAAATTGTACAACCTAAATTGAGAAAAGGTGTAAAATTTTTTATTTGAAGTTGTTGTGAACGAGAGTTAAGACTGCCATTTGGATAAAAGGGGGTCAGGTCTCTTGTTGTGATGTCACACAACAGAGGGAGTTGAGCTCATTGTACTCCTCCATCCACACTACTTTTACCTACATTTCTTTTCTCACATGCAAGCTGAGGACATTCCCTCATTTCCTTTGAGGCTCAAACTTCCACATGTTAGGAGAGGTTGGAAGATTTTCCATACAAACTTGAAGGTGGCTTGAGGCAGTTTTTCTATTGTCAGGTGGATTCCTGGCAATACCTAGATATCCTCAGGCATGCTGCTTCATGTTCATCATGGTCATTCTGGGCCCAAGTGAACCAACATATACCTGCACACTGTCCATCCACTGGAAGCCTGTCATGACATAGTTGTGGATGAACCTCAACTGAATTTTCATGGTTGGTTTCATGTTGGTAACCAGTTCTGGAAAGAATTAAGTCCTTTATATATATACTAGTGGGTGCCCGTGACCTTCGGCCACTATGAAGTTTTATAAGTTTTATTTTTTCTTATTTTTTACTCTTTATTTGGCCCCTGCCCTGCCCGTCCAGACCTGCCCCTTGCCCTGCCTTGCAAGACAGACAGACGAACAGACGGACCTTACCTTGCCCCCTGTCCCGTCGTGCCCTGTCTGGCCGCCCGTTTTTTCGAATCCCGTTTCTCGTTTTTTCGAATCCCGTTTCCCGTTTTTCGAATCCCGGGAGTCCCGGACTGAACCCGGTCGTCCATCCATAATGGACCCGAGCTCCGTCACGGACGCACACAAGGACTACGTGAATTTATATATAAGAGATATATATAAGTTGATAGGTAAGAAAGTAGGTAACTAGACCAGGTAAGAGATGGTTTATACATAGGTTATGGCTGTTTTAGTAACTACTAACAACCCACAAAGCAAGTTCATAGTTTGTAGGTAGCCAAAACAGCACCTTAGCTAATCACCATGGTTAGCTAAGGAGCTGGAACCCAACAGAAGACTGTTTCCTGACAACTTACCATCCATCCTTTCATGGTTTGCTGGTGGGTGCTGGTTCACTCTGGCCCTAATTCTTGGCCCTGGCACTGGCTACATTTTGTCCATGAAGGCAGGGAGCTCAAAATCTTAGTGTAATTTTGTTAACCCTAAATCTCCACAGAAAATGTGAGACAGAGAAGTCCCCCCAAAGCTGAAGCATTTGAGGAGGAACTAAAGTGAAACTGAGTCTGATTTTTGGAACCAGAATCCAAAATTGAATATAAAACTGGATCCGGTTCTGCAACCAGAATTGCAACCCAGACCCAGTTCTAGAACTGGAATTGTAACCTGCATTTTTGAAAATAAATATTTGGTGGGAAACCTGGAACCAGGGTTTAATCACTGGTTAGCAGGATAGCTGGAACTGGAACCAGGTCTGATTTCCATAACCTGAATTTTTTTTTGCAAGAACTGGACCAAAACCGGACCTGAGGTTCCATTTTTCTGGGGGAACAAAAGCCAAAACCAAAACCAGATCCGTTGTAATTTAAAAGGAAAAAAACCATAACTGGAGGTTCTTCATGAAATGCAAGAACCACCCTACACTGATTGGAACTTGGAACTTGTTGGGTTGGGGAGGAAAGCCTTCAAAATTGTGTTGACTTGTCAACATTATAAACTGGCCAAAAACTCGTCCTTTGGATACCTACTAGGAAGATGTTATAGTGGGAAGTACACACATGGAGTCAATACTCTCTTAAGAGCATCTCCACCAGTGCTCAGTATGTGACCCTTGCACAAATATTTTTCATGTCCAAGTATAGCCTAGTTGTTTGGTGTTTTGCGACCCCACCAATAAAACTGAAACTGGGATAGCAAATAGGTGAAGGACTACTAATAGCAAACCACATGAACCAATCATTACGATGAGCCAGTCAGAAACAGTCAGCAGGTGTAAGATCATATTTAATACACTCTTTTCTACATGTGAACACTCTTGCTGCGCCTTGTACCAGCCACCTCAAACTATGCAATAATGCTAAACCAAAGCCATATTCCTGAACCAAACCGGCACATTTTGACTTTTCTTTATCCAATTTTACTGTGCAGGATCACATACTGAGCATAGCTGGGGATGGTCTAAGGACTTCAAAATTCAATGAAACTCTAGTAGCTACTTATCAAAATTTCTTGGGCCAAGATTTTTCCCAACACAATATGAGTTCTCGCAAGTGATGTTGTGTTGCACCCTCCACACTCCACAGGTTCTAACTTATCAGCATCCATGTTGCCTTGTAAGCCTTATTCTAGCCCAAGGAAATAATAATTTAAAAATGTACATGAGGATCCTGCCTGATTTGGAGCACAGATGAAATGTGCACAAGGATTATTTGGTACAGTTTGAGAAATGGATATGATGATTCCGAAAAGGCTACTTCTGTTGTGCCCATCATAGTTTGTGAACATGTTTCAGGTATAAGAGTTTGGAACAATAAACCAAAATCATTTTTCGCTTTGAAAGTCTACCAACTAAAGATCCTTAGTTGGGTGCCTTGTTTGCTTTAGGACATCTCAGGTTTCAAGTTCTAACCCCAAATTTAAAAGAACTAGATTTGTGTAAGATGTTCTATGTGGCAATTGTGCCAAGGTTGATTTTACATTTGACAAACGCTGAGACAACGGAGAAAATCAAACTCAAAATATGCAAATTATCATTATTTACATTACCTGCATATTCTAATCTATATGATATTGGACAAACCCCATTACAAAACCAATCCAATGACCATGTAGGCTACCTTCTTTCTGGGATGCTAGTATCTATGTTTTAGAGGTGCAATCCACTAGTCAAACAAGACATGGACTTTAGAGCCAGACTTGTGGATGCAATTCTGCTTCCAGACATAAAAGTTCATATAGCTAACAAGTTCAAATCAGCCATTTTGTCGGGGCAAAAAATGGTCAAAAGCAGTGTAGGGTGAGCATGACAAAATTGAGAGAAGAAGAAGACTATGTAGTTCAAATATCCTTATTTTGGGCATCATCAGATGCCTGATATTTTTTCCAATTTTCTGTTGTTGCATCAATGGTTAAGATCCTACTAGGGATTTTAGCATTAAATAGTGACAAGTTCTAAACTCTAAACCTGTCTAAATATTAAAGAAATTACTTTTTAAAATGCTACCAAATTAAAAGCAGAGTTAAAATGTGGTGAGTTTTTTTAAATTGGTTTTTTTGGAAATTCAATGAACATTCCTTTTACTATTCACATTTTGACAAAAATTTGCACCCAGAAACAAAAGGTAGGATACGTAATGTCACTTCGTTAATGCCATTTTTTTTGAATTTCAAGTTGATTTTATGGCACGAGGTCCAGTCAAAAATTTGGACGAAAGAAAGAAAAAGCCATGAAAGTCTCTGTGGACCCTTAGTGGCTAAGGACCAGAAGCCCACATCACAGAACAAAGTGCCTCCGGTGATGCACTTAGGATTACAGGATGGGAGAGAGAGAGGAAAGTGAGAGTGAGCCTGAAAGAACAAGCGTCCTTCTGTCGGGCTTTTGCTTCAGTCGGCAGTTTCTGTTATGGAGTGGAAATCGCTTCTTTACTTCGAGGAAGAAGAAGCTGGGGGTTTCCAAGTACTTGCCACACGGCAGTGGCGTGTAGCTTGGACAGTAGAAAACTCAGTGTGGAATACGCAGAGATCAAACACTTACCTTGAATTATTCGTTTGTAGTTTGTTCTCGAATTCACGGAGCTGCATTAAAGTCTCTACATATAACTTCCATATTTCTTTTGTTGAGCATAATATTGTGCTTTGCGACTGATCAGCTCATGTGGCGACATTGACAAGCTCCTAGTTTTCTGGAAAATCATTGGAGTGCGGCACCTAAACATTTTGTTCTGCGAAGTCCTTCTCGTCTCACACATCTTTCTTTTGTCTCCTGTGTGAAGGTGAAAAGCTTATAACAGCCTGCAGTGTGCATCACCCACCTCTCTCTATATAGAAAACAATGGGTTCTTACACAGAGATTGTCAACCGCACCAGCAAGGCGCTGAAATTGCAAGTGGGCAACAATCGTGTCTACAGGGAGATCGCCATAGTTGAGAAGGACGGGGTGTACAAGATTTCTGCCGACCCAAATGCAACTTACCACGAATTTTGTATGGGTGTTGACGCCTCTGGAAATCAGTGATTGTGGACTCCGATGAGTGTGTGGACAACAAGTGCATCACCATCACTGAATCTGTGGATGGCAAGTTTGATGTCGTCAAGGTTCCAAGGCAACATATACAACAACCACAAGTCGATCAGGTGGCCCCGACTACTTTCGGATCCGCCCGAACAACCGTCTCCCCCGCTGCTTCAACTCATGCTACCAGACGACAATCCACGAGCTGGACATTCTGGAAAGCGCAAAAGAAATCATCCGAGCAAAGTTCGAAATCGCATCGAGTTTGCCCGACGCTTGAGGGGCCTCTTGTCTGAGCACGCGAGGCTATTCTTGGTTGAAGCTTTGCAGCCTCTTCCTCCCCTTCAGGACCCAGATGTCCTACGACCTTCTTGGGGTCGGCCTCCAACGTAGCGCGTCCTTGTTTGATTGAAAAAGGTCGTAGGTTTTGATGTTGTCTAGGGCCTTTGTAGTTAAGGTCTCCCCTACTGGTCCTTGCCCTAGGCATTTTGACTTCAAAGTTGTTATAGTGTGAACCTTGAGAACTTTTTTTGCAAGAAGACAAAATTAAAAAGTAAAAAAAAAAAGAAGAATGGCAGAAACAAAAGAGAAAACATGGAAAAGGCCCAAAAAAGGGGGAAAGAAAAAAGAAAAAGAAAATGGGAAACATAAAGGCCTAATTAAATTCTAGCTGAATATAAACATTAACTAACGTTTATTTGTGTGCAAATGGTTATAGCCATAACCAGTTCTCAGAATTTGTATGTACATATGAAAATTTTAAAATTCAATTGGAAATTTTGTTTGTAAAATTCAATCTTGATACATTATAATCATTAGTTTTTGTTTTAGGGCAGCTTTAAAAATATGTTTTTTTCACATAAGATGCTTTTGATGTTTCTCACCAAACAGCTTTGATAGTCTAGAAGGAACTATGCCAAGGTGAGAATGAGAAGAGGGGTGATTTCACTTGTCAAATGGGAGCCCAAGGTCTATAAGTGGATCAGAAAAAAAAAGGTGGGCCCTCAATATTGTTGTTATTTTGATTTTCTATGCTATTTTTTTAATCAATCCAACATTTTTATTTTTATTTTGGTTCATTCAAACCTTTTATTGGAGACCATTATACCACATGTAGAAAAAAATGGTGATGAAAACTTGGTTTAGAAGACATGTTCCATTGGTATAGGCATCATGGCCCCTCTAAACAATCCTTATATATGAGGACTGTTTTTGGTCACCATTCATTATCCCCCATACTACCCTTTCAAGGCCCTAAAGGAATGTATCTCTGTCATTTGTGTTCAAAGTTTAGAGTTCAGACTTCAAACCATAATACAAGCTTGAAGTTTGCTTATAATGGAGTTTTGACAAGTACCTTGATCCTAGCTTGTGATGAAGTCTGTTTGCATTTTACTTTTGGATATGAGAATATGCATGCGAGCTGCATGGTTGGATAAAATTATTAAGTGCTTTGTTGCTTGTCCTAGGTGTGGGTTGATTACATAATGGTGAAATGACACCCAAATCCCTAAATGAGCTTTGATGCATAGATATTGTATCTAAGCCAAATTTTTCACCTTTTTGGTGCATCTATAATGTGCAGAAAAACTGTGTGAAAATGTTGAAAAGATGGAAATGTATTTCAATGTGTATAATGAACACATTGTTATATACATTTTGAACTGTAGCAAGTTTAGAACCTTCCTACAAAGGAGTTGACTAACTCAAATAGTAGAGGAGACACAATTGTATGCTACCAATTTGTAAACTCATATGGTTGCATTACCAAGGGAAAAAAATTTCCAATTGGTACACATTCAATTCATAGTGTGACATAGGGCATTCTTCTATGATTCAATTTTGTTGTTTACTTGTGGTAGAATGCTACTGAGCTTTTTGTTGCAAAGTTACAAACAATAATCATATGGAAAAAAATATTTGGGAATGGCAGAGACATAACCAATTATTAGGTAACATATAGTGGTAAACCAAATCTCACTTGGAATTTGTTAAATATTTTTTTACTTTTGTGTGTGGAGTGAGAAGTCCCCATAATCTTTTACTCCTAATTGTTATTCCATATGTGAAGTTTTTGATCTAGTTTGGTTTTTTATAAGCATGGTTGAAGGCAATGGCAACATCCACTTGGAACTATTTTACATGGAAGATGAAATTGGCACCTTACCAACCAATGAGGGTACTATTCGTATGAGTTCAGATGTTGCATCAAATCCAATTGATGGCACATGGCAAACATTGCTTCCCCAATTTCAACAAAATATGAAAGATTGGTCTACCAACAACATGAATGCTATATATTGGGTTTTTTTTTTGTGATTGATGATGGAAGTAAGGTCAATTTGAATGTGGGACAAAATATGCATTGCATTGTGTGCCATTTTGATGGCACCAAATCCATCTCATCATAGCTCAAGTGGGAAGGTTGGAGTAATCACCTATGACACATCCAATGGGGTTACTTCATTAAAGAAGCATGTAAGCAACCATCACCCTCAAGAGTTGAAGAAGTGGATTGTTGATGTAAAGGCAAATAAGAACCTTGAAGGTGTGGGCCAAACATGTAAGAAGAAGACACACCCAAGCCCTTGTTCCATGACAATTTGTTTTGGTTCTACAAAATCTTACCATAAGACTAACCCTTCTCAATGGGCATTCTTGGAAGATCTAGCATTTTACATAGCAAAAAGTCATTGTTGTCTTTTAACAATTGAAGATGCATGGTTGAAGCGATTGGTGTTGTGGCAATTTGGAAAGGTTGTTTCCCATCTAGACACCAATTAGTCAATGAAGTGTTGCTTGCCTTGGTTACCAAAACCATGGAAAATTTTGTGAAATGGATACTTGTTAATTGCATTACTTGCACAACAAATTTTGACTTGTGGATGTCATGAGGCGGTAATGATACTTTTGCCCTTGTAATTTCATTCATATGCATTGTGGTCGCCATGCCATGTGACAATTATTGAATGGACTATGGGTACTACAATGGCAGAACAAATGAATGGGTTCATTTGGGCTCCTAAACAAAGTGATTGCATTTGTGAAGGACAAAGGAACTAATCTAAAAATAATGACTACAACTTTGAAGAACATTGTCTCTTGTGACATGTTGGATCTTCCAACTCCATTTGCTAGAACTTGTTGGGGCCATGTTATGTCAAAAGCAACCCAGTATGCCACAGATTACAGTAAAGTTTGTGGGGGTCTAAGGGAAGTTAACTTGAAATCAGTTCAATCAAAGCTTCAAACAATAATCACATGGACAAAAAATTAGGCAAAGGTGGTAGAGAGTGGAGAGAGGCTTGCATGGATGTTTAGCTCTAACCCTGAAAACTAAAGACACTAATGAAAACTAAGTTTGCATCTTAGGTCATTCTATTTCAAGAAACCCTTGAATATATGATTACATCAATATGTGTTATGGATGTTAAGTTGCGCATTTGCAAGCATGTGTGCCTAATGGCCAAATTTGGGAAATTGTTCGTACAATGATTGAAACAGTGTTACTTATGGTAAATTAGTGAATTTTGAACCAATCAAATGGTTTCTAGTTGTTGTCTGATGCATTGGTTGATGCCTTTACCTTGATTTCCAGTTTGGAGAAGGAAAGTCCATGCAATGGAGGCCCTTTTTCAACCTTTAATTGAGGGTGATTTTGATTCAAAACTTCAATATATCAAGCATTGCATGATGGCCTAGGTGAATGATGTTTTGGCATAATTATTAGCCTTTGTAGAAATATACTCACTTTTGAAGGCCCATAACATGATGGCAATCATGTTTGACTTGCATCATAAAACATGAAAGTGATAAGAGAATATGTTGTGTTTCTTTTGCCTCCAAAATTGTTGAAGATAACTTTCATTTTTTAGTGAATTCATTGAGGTTGAGGACACTTTGTTGGAAGACAATGAGAAGTTGATTTTTGATTGTGGGTTTTTTGAAGAAAATGAATAGTACTTACATATGTATTTCAATTTTAGACATGAATAGATTTTGATTTTGTCGTAGGCATTATTTTGATTTTTTTTTCTTTTGATAAATAGACATAGTTCATAAAAACAAAAAGTTGTGTTTAACATTGTTGCTCTTACCATGGCATTTTCTTATTCACAACAGTTCTTGCCATGGCATTGTCCTATTTGACATTCACAAGTATTGTGGTAGGTTTCTCAACCTTCTTTACCTAGTGAACACTCTTCATTATGATATCCCATTCTTTTAAATTCACATGTAAAGTTTTCTATTCTCAATGTTGTTTTGGACCATGTTAAGCAATTTGTGGATAGAAGTGAGATTGAAAATATGTCTAGGTATTAATGCATTATGATCAAGACAACATATGTTTGATTCATGATATGTTTTCTAGCCTTTTGATTTGAGATTAATGCAATGAAAACCCTTTTTTTGTGGATGTATTCTTGAGAATGCTTAACAATGCTTGTTGACTTCAATTACAAGATGTGGGGCATTGGAATGGTGATGCCACTTTGGTTGTGACACATTTGCAAGACAATGTGTGTTGCACTAGATGCACTAATGGAAACTTTGGCTATTTTATGAAAGGTTAACTAGCTTGGCATGGTAGCCATGTTATGCCTTTTGGCATGTCATGAAACTAAGGTGAATGCTTGAACGTCCATGTTGTTGATTTTCAAACTAGTGTTACCAACATGCCAAATTTTCCAAGGAAGCTTCCATAACATTGTCAAAAGGAAATTTTAGGCCGTATGTGAATATTATGGCCAATATCAATGTGTTTTACCACACATGTGTACATTCATTATTGTTTTTGTGAATTAATTATTCAAGCTTAACTTTTCAAATTGTTTAGCTAGGGAGTTGTTAGTTGTTACACTAAGGTGTATGACTTAGGCAAAAGGGAGGTGATAGTTTTTCGTTCCAATTTATGCAATATGAGAGGGGGATTCCTTGCATTCTTTTTCTTTATAGATATTTCCAAATTGGTTTTACTTGTGATGGGAATTGTAATTTTTTCCACAATGCTTTTGTTGTAATTCATGTCTCACACATTTGGTTGTTACTCGCACCAAACAACCAATCTTTTGTGCATTGTTATTAATCTTGGAGTGAAAGAAAAAAATTAAGTAAGTTGTTGTAATGAAATAGGTAGTGGCAATGGTGGAGTGATGTGTTAAATGCCAATAGGGGTGTTGTTTTGATTATTGGGCAAAGAAAACATGAATTCTAGAATTATAGAATCATTTCAACAATGCAAGAGATGCAAGTTACACTACACAGATGAACCATGTATGAGGTGGTTCACTAACTTCTCACACCCTGACCCACCTTTGAATCGGACTTGGGGGTTTTCAAAAAATGAAAACCTATCAAACCTAAAATCCTCATTCCTAAAAAATGAATCAAGATTTGAAATCAATGGGTTTTAATTTTTAAACATAATCCTTTGAACTAGAACCAATAGTTTTGAAATTTCAAAAAATAATCTAAATTGAACTCGATAGTTTTACTCAAATCTAAAAACTAGCCAACACTTGTTTAAACCCACTAGTGTGCAAGGGAAAGCTTCACTTGCCCTTTGCTACTATGCTTGACTTGGGTATCCAAGTATGTTGGTTGGCTATTCTGTGGTTATACAAATATCCCAAGGTGGCACCATTTTTTTCAATTAGTGGTTATAATTGACTAAATAAATATTATTAGCTTTAGAAAAATGGTTGAATGAAGTAGTTTTTGTTCATAACTTAATGGCCAAACCTAAATAATTGTTTTGGTTGAAGTGGTAACATTTTTTTTCGTATTAATTAAATACAAGAGGTTATAAGATGTGAAATAAGCTCAAACATTTAATGAAAAAAACTTGAATGCAATAATATCTATGGCTATTAAAGAATATGAAATATAAGTGTTAAAATTTACCATTGTACAAAAAAAAGACCAACATGACTTGGAGTCATTGAATTAGTTACATCCAAGGCAACTTGCCATTTAATCCAATGGAAGTAGAGGTTAAGGTGAATTAAACAAATGTGAAATTCTACTAAGTTAGGTTCATTAAACTTTTTTGCATTGTGGTACATTATAGGTATCAAATCAAGAAGTTGACTATGCATTAGTAGCTTGTAATTTATAATAGCTTCACCTAGAAACATAAAAATTCACATAAGATCTACTCTTGAACCCCATAGCGTCATTCGTCATCATTTGAATTACATATGACTATGTAGAAAGAAAATGTGTCCAAAGTATAAAATGTTTGACCATACATCTAAACAACCAAGTCTAGGTGAGTTGTCAATTGATTTTGCAACTTTAATTTTATAATAACAAGGTTGGAGAATGTACACTCATCTTCCACATTGCCCAACACCATCATCATGCAAAGTTTAACAAATTTAAATCGCTTTGAGCACTAATGGTTTAAAATGCTATTCAAACCCAAGCCTTTCCTATAAGCATGTGGTTGGGTTATAATCAAGAGGATGCAATATTGCAGCTTGGCAATGGTTTTGCATTGTGAGCTTGAAAAATGTAAATTGCTAATCAAGAAGGGTAAGGTTTATTCATGGCCCATCAAATGTATTAGAACTTCCAAATGTTTTGGGGTGCTCAAAATCCCCTGCATGATGGCCATGTGCCCAAGAAATGTTATCTTTGCCTCAAGAATAAACTAGTATTGAGAGTAGATTACCTTAGTCACATTTAGCAACTCTTGCATGGGAAAGAAATTCTCCAATTTTGTTATGAAACTAGTAGTAACTAAAACACATGTTGTTTCATAGAGTTTTACAACTTAAGCCCATATTTCCCTAGATACATGCCCACAACCCTAGTGGTTGTATTGGTGTTGTGAAACATATAAAATTTGCTTCCAAAATAAAAGGTAGCATAATCAATTAAGGTTTCAACTTGTTTCCATTAGATCAAACACAAAGTTTCATTGGCATGTTCAACAAGATCATTAAAGAAGGATAAGTGAGATGATGTGAACCTTTGATTAAGATTGTACATGGTTTGCATATTTGTTTTGACGAATTTAATAGTAAAAACAATCACATATGAAAGTTGCACACCCTTATGTAAACTTTGAAACACCTTGCATTATTTCTTGCAAGGGAAGAATGCATGTGAAACTTAACAAAGTTTCCACATCATGTATAACAATTCATAGTTAACTTTTGTAGTGTTGATGGTTAGAAATCTTAACCATCTTCACAACAACTGTTTTATACTCATTCAAAACTCTTTTGATGGTCAAAGCATTAAGATCCATTAAGCCTTAATATTTTTTAGGAGCTTCTTACCCTTGCAATCTAGTAATTTAGCAAGCTTGATAACCTCAAGATGACACTTAGGGTTGTGAATAAAATAATTATACATGGAAGAAATCAAAGATTCAATTTTTTTACCAAACTCAAACCTCTCAAGGTTTGGACAACAAGATTAGTATGATATCCCATGCAATGCACACCAATCACAATGGAACATGATTAAGCATCAACTGAGTGGTCACACCAAATGTTAGCCTTTGAAAAATAACGATTCATGTTTGTTCCAAAATAAACCAATTTTTTATTATATGTGTCTCACTATAACCTCCATAATTAGTCAAACTTTTCACAATCAAAGAAGTTAGGTTGTATTAATAAGCTCCATTTACCACCCATTGCAAGTGGGTGGGTGTAAGCTAAGGTGGACCACTTTTTGCATCACATTGTAGGTTTTTGTAGATTGTCATGCATTAACATGCCATAAAATCATCATTATGCCAAACTTTCCATTGAATTAAGATTCTCAACTTGAATAAGAAGACATTTACATAAAAATATATAACATGTATTCTTCAAATATTGAGTGTTGGACTTTTGAAGTTGAAAAGTATGGATTGATCTTTTGTCTGTGGCTTAGTACAAACACATTTTTGTTTATGATTTTTTTTTAGGTTATTTTATAAGGAATCAATACCTGATATATTAAAAAAAAAGTGACATAGATGTATAAAAAAAAATTAGACAAAATTTAACCTAAAAATAGATATGGACTTTTAAATGTCTTAAAATGGACCTTATTTTCAAAAGTCCATATCATATTCATTCTTTGATGGTTTTCAATTTTTTTCTCTTTAAGATGCATGTTAAAAAATTATGTAGTTGAACTTTTATTCACATAATCTTCATTATTTCATTAACCACATTTAATCCCCCACTTAAACAATGATATCATAGTAGATTACAATTTTAACATTACTGAATCGACTTTTTATGGACTATTCATCTACCAAAATTGGTCCACCTTACCTTGCAACCACCTAAGTTGAACAATGTTGAAATCCACTTCCACAAATATATTGCATAGACATGCATAAACAACCATCTTTGGTTCTCAATGGTTTTGATTTCATCAAAACTCAATGAAATAAATTTTTCTTTTGCACACATTGTTTGATGGTTTCTTAAACAATGTTGTGCATTGCTTTTGCCAAGGTCCATCTTGCAGTATTAAACCAATGCTTATGAGGGCATTTTTCAAGTTTCAAAAACTAGAGTAAAACCTTGAAGCTTTCAAAATTTGTCATCGGGTGGCCTTGCTACAACAAATGCCATATTGCAACAAATTGAACATACTTTTTTTTTCTACCTTCCCTTGGTTAGCCATTTGAACAACAATTGTGTCACAACCTATATATGTAAACAACTTTTCATTTTTCACATGTTGGTTTGTAGGACAAGAAAAAAATTGGCCATTAGCAACACCATGTCTAGCTTTGGTGCATTTGTTTAGATTAGAATGTTTCATTAAAGAATCAAGTTTTGGCACCAAAAGTTTTTTTCTCCCCCCAATTTGTGAACAGACAAGATACCATGGACTATTCTCATTTTCCCATCTTTTGCACAAATAGGCTTTAACCATGGAAATCTTACAACCCAACATTCTTAATAAACCCAATTGATTTCCCATTTAACCTTTCTTTTCTTTTTTGGTTGAGTAACAACAAGTCCATTAAGAACTTCAACAATATCTTAGTTGAAAGTTCATCAACCATGAAACATTTTCCCTTGAAGG
The DNA here is from genome assembly GCA_963921925.1 of Sphagnum tenellum. Classification (NCBI taxonomy): domain Eukaryota; kingdom Viridiplantae; phylum Streptophyta; class Sphagnopsida; order Sphagnales; family Sphagnaceae; genus Sphagnum; species Sphagnum tenellum. The sequence continues at coordinate 8,104,934 of OY998160.1, read as the reverse complement.
ATAAGGATGTTATAGATGTTACAATTGTGGAAGGAGGCTCAAAAGTGTTTGGTGGCAAACTGGCAAAAGAAGTATTTAGTGCAAAAGGATTCCCATTTCTTGAAGTAAAGAGACATGGAACATCTCTTGATGTAAGGTTGCTAGAATTAGGATTGCAATTACAAAAAAAAATGATGAAATGTGAAGCCCACATGAGGTTTCAAGGGTGCCATAGCTAAGAAAAATGAAAAATCACAACAAAAAAAAATTAGAAAGCAAGTGCACAAATTAAAACCAAAGTTATAGCAAGTGATCCAAAAAGAAAAAACATGCAACACAAAAAGAAATTTCACATAACACATTATGCTCCAATAACATCTAAATAAAAATTAAGGTCATGGTTCAAAAAATGCATGCAAATCTAATTGCTTGCAAACAAAATAAAACAATTGATAATGCAAAATGAGAATTAATCACAAATTCACATAGCGCAATAAAAGTTTTGTTGTGTCATTTTTCAAAATGGAAAGCCACATTTAACTTTGGCTAGATTGTACATTGAGTTGGCATTTGATAACTAGGAATTGATTTTTTAAGAACAAAGACAAACAAAGCTAAAAAAATTCATTGATATTTTGTTTCAGAAATGCAAAATGAAACCAAAAGAAAGCTGTAGCTTGTGTTATCTCTCCCTAATTTTTTTTTCCCAATTAATTGCACGTTTTACCATTCCCAAACACCTTCCTTCAAAACACCTTTCAAGAACCCCATAAACAAAAATAATCAATGCAAGAAACAAATTGCAACAACAAATGTAAGAATAGAAAATTGAAAGTTGAAATGAAAAGTTCACATTAAAAACAAACCAAACAAAATCAAAGCCCTATGTTTGGGTTTGGGCCTTGTACCTTTAAAAAAAAATGTTGCAACTTGCAACTAGTGTTTTTGCAATGCAAGTTGCAACTACTTCCTTTTCCAAAGTTAACATTCAAATAGATCCTAAATTTAATGGGCATGTCACCCCATACATAGAATCCATGTTGTTATATTGGTAATGTTCTCTTGTACATAACTCACATTATTTTTAATGGTCAACCATTGAAAGTTTGGAGTATTGTTGATGATGGTAGCAAGTTGAAACATAGGGCAGTTGTGATAGAGAGATGGTAAAGGATAAGGTTTGGCAATTTGACAAGTAAACAAGTTAGTGGAAACATCGTTTTGCATCCACCATTGATCAAGCAAATGGCTATTAAGGTCTTTTAAAACATGCATTCACGAGGACATAAACTTGATTTAACCATTCAAGTTTCTTTTGTTGTATTTGCACACCCATTTTTTTTGTCACCATGGTGCAAAATTTGCCACAAGAAAAAACACTAGTGCTAATAGCTTGTCAATTAGGTTTGTTGTTGTGCTCAAAAAGGAAAAATAAAATATAAATGAACATAGTTAAGATCATGAAAAAATAATGATGAAAAGTAATAAATATGATTAGATGTGAACTCATGTTATAAAACTAACTAGTTAGTATGTGATAGTGAAATACTTCAACATGCAACACATGTAATCAACATTTTTTTAAAAAATTAACAAACAAGCAACAAGAATTTATGTACATTGGATATGAAAGTAGAATTCTCATATTTTTTAACTACACTTGCCATTATATATTGAATACATACCCATGGATCCAAAAATATATGATTTGTGTCACAATCCTATTTGTGTTTGTATTTATTATGTAAATAAATATATCTTAGATGTTTAAAATATAGAGTGGAAGGGTGTCCATCAAGTTCACATCCCTAGTGGATGATGGGTAAGTCCGACAACAAAGGCTAGTTTGATATCTTATTCCTTGAAATTAAAGGGTTTTCCTCTTCCAATTAATGTTGGAATAAGGTATAGGGTCTTCAGTCTTCAAACAAACACTTGTTTTGTTTGACTACAATTAGAACTTATGTTCACAAGCCTCATGTCATTTGATAATTTGACCTTTCACAAAATGAACAGTTACCCCTTCCAAGAACACCAAGAATGTGACAAAGAACTTGTTCCCGATGTCATAAGTATGCCTTTAGGAGGTGGCCTCTAATCTCTATACCACCAAGATTCTCAATCTTGGTCACACATCTCAATATATTTTTCACCAGCAAAATGTTTGATTTTAGATCTTGTCATGATAGGAAATCATGTTGATGGGCAAAAAAGACCCAAAAAGAAAAGCTTTGTTTGTCAAATAAAACACATTTATATTTTTTTTGCTTATCATCATGAAAGGGCCCAAAAAAAAAAAGTGCATGTCACATGAAATTGCCACCTACAAATTTTAACAAGAAAGAATTTCAAGTCTCAAGTCTTGAGCTGAAATCTTAATCTGAGCTGACAAATTGAAATCTTGACCCAACTCAAAATCTCAATTTGACTCATCAAGGCATTCATTTTCAATGCTTCAAAGTTGTTTAATTCTAAGCATTATCCCTATGACAATGATGACATGTCACTAGACAAATTAGTAATGAAGTTCACAATTTTGAAGGTTAAGAATGTTTTATGTAAGGTTGACCTACTTGAATTCATAGAGACATTGAGACGTAAATGTGAAAACAAATGATGAAACCCTTGCACCCCACATATTAACCAAAGCACCCCTACCCCCCAAAAAAAGGAAAAACAAGGAACAAAATGGAAGGACCCACATCCAAGAAGACAAATGAACCACCCAAGAAGGTGGTGAACCACAAGGGGAACATCAAGTTCCTGAACCCCCTCCAATTGGGAGAAGCATATCAAATAAGGAAAACTTAAAAGGGAGGACATCCTGAAAGGAAGCCTTGCCTACACGAACCCTCACCAACTGAACAAAGGCGTATTTAAATTGTGATTTTTGGTGGGTGTAACAATTATTATTTCCTCACCCAACTTAAAAACCTGGCACATATTTCTTACTTGTATCTGGAGGCCATGTTATATCACCCCTAAAACTAGGTGCGCCGATACCAGGCTTCATATAGCCATACAAAAGCCAATGAAGGGCTTTACATTACACCAGCGTGTTTTACACTTCTCATTTGGTAAAGTCGGTTGGTTGTTCCCATTTCCTATCCACATCCCTACCCACACTTCCAGCACATTAGTCCCCACGCGGGTTGAGAAATCTGCCTAGTTTGTTTTGATGGCGCAGTCGGCTAAAGACTAGCCATCAAAACAAACTTTTGTTTTTTGTGGGCACGAGCTTGCACTCAGCGCCGCCTCAAAAAAGCCATTATTCTGGTAAACCCCGCGGCCTCGTGAGGTTACCTGCAGTTTGCAGACTCGATGTTAATGCCCTTCTTTGCAACGCCGTGGAAATTCTGCTGTAAAATATTCCATCATTTTTCTTTGTGCATGCTTGCGTTACCGGGTGAAAGGAAACTCCACAAGAAGAGACTCACTCGCTCCTGAGCTCCATATAAACACAGTGTTTAGCATTCGGTATTACAATGTGCTTCATCGACTCTCCTAGCTGTGAAAAATTCTCTCTCTCATCACCCGTCGAGCTCTCAGCTTCTCTTCCCGCTTGTTGTTGTGAATATCACAATTCGTTTTGACAACAGATCAGCTGTCGGCCAGAGCGACATTGATAAGAACTTTGCTTGTTTACAGCTTGAAATCATTTCATTATTTCGTCCAGCTAGCTACACTCCCCGCTCAGCTGCTGCGCCCAGCCTCCAATCAAACTAGTGGAGCTTCTCTTCTTCTCTTCCCCGCTTGACGTTGTGACCACATTGGGCTTGCGACAAACAGAGCTGGAGCGACGACATTGATAAAGCTAGTTTGCTAGTTGCTGATCTACTGAAATCATTTCAGTATCCGGCTTACAGGACTGTCACGCCTCCAATCAGAATTCTGGTGCGGATCTCTAGCTGAAAGTTTGGGTCTTGAAATCATTAGCAGTGTCGATTTTGCAGCATTTTGTTTCCGCCAATTTAGTGTGCATATTCTGCATAGCCGTTTGGGGTAGTTGCAAGCAGACGGATGTCGATCGATGCGCTCTGCTGAAGCTCTGCTGAAGCTCTAGTTAACCTCTAATATTCAATCTAGACTCAAGTACGCTTTCCTTCTTCTTCTTGCTGCCAAATTTACAAGTCGATGAAGAAGGCGAGCAGGTACTCGAGCTGATGAGCCATTCCGAAATCAGGACACTAACATTGTTGTTCTATTTTTTTATTGTTTGTGTGAAGGTAGGAAAGCCATAGCCAGAGCGCGGCAGCGAAATTCACAGAAAAAAATGGGTTCCACTGAGATTATCAACCACACCACCAAGGCGCTGAAAGTGAAACTGGGCAACAATCGCGTCTACACGGAGATCGCCACAGTTGAGAAAGATGCGGTGTACAAAGTCTCAGTGGATTCCAACGCAACTTACCACGAGTTTTGTATGGGTGCGGATGCTGCGGGAAAGCTAATCATAGTGAACTCCGACGAGTGTGTGGACAACCAGGAGATCACAATCACGGAAATGGATGGCAAGTTTAATCTCGTCAAAGTTCCAAGGCAAATACAACGAAAAGTCGATCAGACTCGTCATGATCAGAGCTCCAAACGTACTCCCGCAGCACCTTCAATTAGTACTGCTATGAAATCACGAAAACCTAGTAGTAGTACTACTACTAGCTGGACGTTTTGGAAAGCGCCTCAAAAACACCAAACACCATCAAATCTGTATTAACGACTCCTTTGGAATCAAACTATGCTCGAACTTATGTCACAATGGATATGCACATCCCAAGAAATATATATGTATATAGCATCTGTCTACATCTAGTATTGATTCTAACTAACATTCTTGATTGCAACTTCGGTAGTTGAAGCAACACTAATTGTGAGCTGCAACAGAAAACTACTGTTAGGTCTTATAGCTCAAGATGGTCACTGCCATTGAGAGTTTGCTAAGTTTGCTAGTTAGACTGTTTTTTTATCCAACAATTGACCTCTAATTCCCTTATCCAGGCATAGAAGAAAGGGCCCTGTTAGGTTGAAAAAGGAATCTCTAGTGCCCACAATTTGCACTGCCCTGCAGCTTTAGTTTATCACACTGCACATGTACTTTGTAATGGTGTCAAACATTTGATACTTTTTTGGGCGAATCCAATAACTCATTGTCAACAACAATTGTCAATTTGGTTCTTCTATAGAGAGTCTTAAGGGTCTTTGCAAGCTATAATTTGTTGGTTCATTTGCATGCTTGGTTATTCCTGCCATGGGTTTCAACATAATGAGTGACATTTCACATTGGTTGAGCTAGAAAAACTGAAGGGTGACAAGTAAAACTTGAATGATCATGTTTGGGAGACTAACACTTGGAGACATTTCTTGAACACAAGTAGAAGCAAAAGCCTAGATTGTTTTGTGAAGATAACTTTGGTACAGTGTGGATATTGGAGCTATGGAATACCTTTTGCTGGGGTATTTTTCCAAGTTCATTTCATTTCCTCAAGTTTAAGTTTACTAAATCCATGAAGTCCACATTGCTATATTTGACTATTTATTCCAAGATGACTTTATCAGTTTGCTTTGCTGAATTACAAAGTTCACACTGCTGCATTGTCAACTCCATGTTGCCCAGTCCACATCGGCGGCTTGTCAACTCCACTTTGCCGAGTTCACACTCCCAAGTCCGCAAGTTCACACTACTCCACGTTGCCAAGTCGGCAAGTCCACACACTGCCAAGACGACGTTGGCAAATGGCCATGTCCACTTCACCATGTGGATTGCTTGAATGGGTGGTTGCTATTCAGGATGCTGCAAAGATTTGGGGTGCAGGGGCGGAGTTTAGGGTAGAGACGCTTGTTGAAATCGTCATTTCTAAAAAGCAATTTCAACAAAATGCTTTCCAAACCACAAAGCACATGCGCTCCACTGAATATGTGGGATAGATACATCGGCATAGAGTAAAGGGATCCCGTCAATGACCCCACTTAAACTTCGCCAAATGGTTTGCTCTGCAGGTATCACCAAATCCTATATATGAAAGTTACAATGTCTGTCAGTCTGTCCAAGTTCTGAAACCCATATCCAAAAAAAAACTCAGATCTCAAAAAATAGGGACAGCAAAAGGAAAAAAAGTTCCATGTGTAACTTCCTTCTCCTGTCCCTGGCAGCAAAAAGGAAAATTCGAAACAGGGCAGGGGCAAGGGCAGGGCAGGGCAGGGCAGGGCAGTAAAAAATAAGAAAAATAAAAAACAGTGGCCTTCAGCCACGGGCACCCACTAGTATTAATAAAGTAAGGATGGTATTAATAAAGTCTCATAGAAAGGAGTGCCAAAGAAGAATTCTATGTAACATTTATCCAAAATCCAAAAACTTCTTCCCACATCCAAAAAAATCTTCCAAGTCCCCCCCCCTCCCAAAAAAAAGAATTATTTCAACACCTAGGACCCCAAACTAACTTGACCATAGGGTATTATTATGCATGGTACCACTCCATCCACTACTTATCATCCACTACTTAACCTGTCCATTACCGTAACCTAGGGTCAGTTTCATAATTTTTTTCAAAAAAAAAAGAATTCGTTTTTAAAATTTTGAGATTATAGTTTTTTCCATCATCTATTATAATATTGTGATACGAGCAGTGAAATTATTCAGAGTGTAGCCTATGATAAATTATGATGAATTTCAACATGTCAACTTCATATTTTTTCAGAAAATTTCATTTGACTATTTTAAAAGGATTATTTATTGATGAAACTGATCTGAGGGTAAGGTGTATGGAGTATTACTTCATGCAATTAATATTCATAAAAAGACCTTCAGATGTTTCGGTAGTGTAAATGGAGGTATCTTGATAAAAAGACTATAGTGTCCATTTTGGAAAGGGTAACATTCCGCACAATTTCTTTTTGCTCACATTTCCTTTTTCTTGGTCACCCATCCCTGGGCAAGAACTCACTGAGTATCAGGATAATTTTGTTTTTTTTTTAAAGGTAAAAACTTTTACACTCTGCAAGTGCCCTCAGACCAGGGCATTCCCGAAATAACAAGCCATCGACCTCCGGCCTCAAGGGCCTGTAATCTCAACCATGCCCCAACCCTAGGGTGTTACTCTACACTTTGAGCCTTTAACTAGCTAGAGGTCTCATGCTTTTTAGTATGGTCAAAAGTACACCACAGTTGCAATAATTATAACCACTCATGTGATTTTCAAAATATCCTTTTTTTTAGGATGAATGGTAAGTTTTCTGTTGGGTTCCAGTTCATTAGCCAACCAGCAAGGTGGTTAGCTCAGTTGCTTCTTTTTCCTACCTACTTACTAACAACCCACAAGCAGGTTGTTATTAGGTAGGTAGTAAAAAAAAAAAAAAAAAAACCCTTACCTATGCATAAACCATCTACTTATCTAGTAATTAGGTTATTTTTCTACCTATTTTACCTATATATGCGAAGAAGACTTATTTCATATGGAATTGGTTACTAGGGTGAAAACCAAATAGTAACTTAGTCAAGGTTCATCCACAACTGAGTGATAACGGGGCATCCAATGGATGGTGCACTGGTAGTTGGTTGCTGGTTGGTTCACTCTGGCGGCGGCTGGCCAGTGAAGGTACCACCAGTTCACCCCTGGGCCTTTCAAAGGACACATGGAAACGCGGCTGGGCCCCAGCATCAAACTAGAAGTACTAGTGATGTGAGCTCGTCGTCCTAAAAAAGGAAGGACCCAGGAAGATCCGCAATCCCTGTGTCTGACTTTTGTTCGATAGGATCACACGTCTGCAATTAATTTTTTATATTCGTTTCAACTTTTTTTTCTCCGAACCTCGAAGAACGCGAGTAGAAATTTCTTCATTTCAATTCACACGGCGTCGCGTTAGTGTTTTGGGATCGAGGTTTCGTTACCGGTGGAAGACGCATCGTATCTGACCGTTGGTTCGAGGAAGAATCGGTTCATACCGTGTCAAATTCGGCTGCTGGTAGAACAAAGGATTTATAAATGTAGTGCGCAGTGCGCAGATAGATACATGACTGTAATTACATGCTTCAATCTATTCCTCAGTAGCTCATTGCATGACTGACCACGAGGCTCTATTCTCTTCCCTAGTATTCTTGTGCTGATATTACGCTTGCGAGCTCTGGAGGGACATCGACAAGCTAGCTGCTGGTCTAGTACTTGAAATCATTTTTAGTCCGGCACAGAGGACACGCGGGCGGCCCGCACACAGTCCCAAGGCTTCAATCCCAATTCTGGTGCGAGATCTCACTAGCTAAAGTCGATGCCTTGAAAACATTGGCAAAGATTGAATTTTGGCAGAATTGTGTGCCTGTTCCAATCTTGTAAATCTTAAGTTAGGGGAGCAGTTAGCAGACGGATGTGGATGAGCTCTGATTAAGCTCTAAGCTTCTATTTTGATCTCCTCAATTTGGTTAGACTTGCTGCTCAACGTGGAAGTCGATGAATTAGGCAGTAGGTACGCCAGCTGATGAGCCATTTTGAAATCCCGACACTAACATTCTTGTTCTAATTGTTTTTTCTTGTTTGTTTGTGTGAAGAAGGTGGAAAGCTATAGCCAGAGTGCAGCAGCCACATTCACAAAAAATTATAATCAATGGCTTCTACACAGATTATCAACCACACCACCAAGGCGCTGAAAGTGAAACTGGGTAACAATCGTGTCTACACGGAGATCGCCACAGTTGAGAAAAATGCGGCTTACAAAGTCTCAGTGGATTCCAACGCAACTTACCACGAATTTTGTATGGGTGTAGATGCTGGTGGAAAGCTAATCATAGTGAACTCCGACGACTGTGTGGACAACCAGGAAATCACGATCACCGAAATGGACGGCAAGTTTAATCTCGTCAAAGTTCCAAGGCAAATACAACGACGAGCCCGGCGTGTGGCAAGGCCCTTATAATAATAAGAGGAGGGGTCTGCGGCGTAAGAAGACTAATTCTAGAGCTTATACCAAATTTATTATAACTTATTATATGCTTAGAATTACTTCTAATGAAATTCAAATGATGTAGAGCTGAAGCTTTATTTTAAGATAATTTTTTTATAATCTTGACTATTACCTAGTGCGCAAGTCGGGTTGCTTGTCTCTCACTTCTAGTGACATGCCACACTCCCAAGAAAAGCTCGAACGACCTTCAACAAGTGGGTACTGTACCCGAAATCGACATCTGAGATAGTTCCATCTTCTTCTTATGGAGCAGTAAAAGCAATTGCATTATAAGGACGTAATATGTGAGCTACTTGTTGGCAATGAGCGAAAAAGGGGAGAAAGGGAAAAAAAAAAAAAAAAGAAGCCCCCATATCCCCTTTGTTTGAGCAAATTATATCTTGTTGGCCCAAGCTAGACCGATGCACTAATTCTTGTGTTGCCTCAAAATGGATCTCTATAAATCTAATGTCGTTGTTGGCCAGTCTTCATCCAAAAGTTGTCCCATTTCAAGGTTGGGAGTGCAAACATGAACCTCGACTCAAAATAATTCCTAATCATATGGTGTCAACAGATCAATTTCCAACAAAATGTCGTCACTTGCACTTTCAGTGTTTTAGAGATTGAGTGACAAGCATGAAAGGGTGTGTAGAAGAGGATTTCCAAGCTTGTCGAAGCAGTGAGCATGAAAGAGGAAAGTGTCTTCTTGCCTCCTCTCCTAATTAGGATTCTACATTAGCAAACACTTAACGGACATGTCCATCTGTTACTCGTTTTTATGATGAAAAAAATATTATCAAGAATTTAATATATAAGTAAGTTTTAAGAACTCAAAAAAAGTTGAGCCATCTTGATCCAGATGCTTGTTCAAAAAAATGGACTTATAATAAATTCTCCATATCAATTTTGAATGTTCATGATTGAAAAATAACTTGCTTTTCATTGTCTTCTTTCCAAAGATGATGAAAGAATTTCAATCATTAAAAAACTTTAAAACATGAGCTTCTATGAGTCATCACCTCATTGTCAATGCCCCTCATGTGTACGCCACCAAACAACGTACTCCCGCCGGTTTAATTACTTTTGCAAAACGAGAACCCACAAGCTGGAAAATGTGGAACCAGAAAAAAAATCTGACAGTTGGAAAAATCTGAAACTGCACCCAAAAAATTGGTTACAACTCCAGGTTTTGGAGCGAAAAAGATGCAGGCTGGTGAAAATGTTCGTCCACAACACCATCACCAACGCATTCACATTATCGTCGCATGAAATAGAGCATGCTTATTGAATCTCGTTTAGACTCTTCATAAAATCGTTGAAGCTGAAATCAGCAATCTAGTTTAGACTCTTCATGAAATTGTCGAAGTTGAAATTATCCCCCCCATTGAGAGTTTTTTCGAGTGGACCTTTTTGAGCGGACCTTCACACGGACTCTTCCTTGCCTTTTAGAGTACCTAGATCTAGGGCCTCCAGAGTGGGGGCCCTTCTTCTTTGGTTGAAAAAGTATTCAATCAGGTGTTGGTATTGAGCAAGAGCTGCCTGCTTTCCTTCGTGATTGAGGAATCCATACCTTTGTCCTAGGTGTTTTTGACTTCAAAATTCCTATATGGGATTTTGCAATGTCTTGCATAATAAAGGTTTTGACCACAACCAACATGTGCCATTTGTTTGATTTTTGGCGCATTCAATTGTTGACTACCCAACTGAAAATGTTGGCGCCGTAATTGAATCATATATTACTTAATCTTGACATAATTTGTGTATTCAAAACTTCTGTAATATGTAACTTGATTGAATTGCTATCTTTTTGCTCATGATATAAATCTTCGGTTTTGTACAATGTGCATAACAGTATAATTTGGTCACCAATTAGAATTAGTGTGAGATTTATACAGATCAAAATCATAGTGGAAACTATAATGTGATATTTGTACCACATTCTTTTAGTTATTTATGTCATGATTGCTGATTTTTTCTTCTCAAAATCTACAAATCCCATTAAGGGTTGTTTTCTTTCACTTGTAGGCCTTTGTAAGTTGCATGTAAAATCTTATTTTTCCCAATTCTTAAATTAGAGATTATGTTGCTATGGCAACAATCTGCCAATGTTGTCCATCAATCATGAATTACTCGAAGAGCTCAACTTTAGATATGAAACCTAAACAGTAAGGTTTGGACATTAGTTATCACTCTTTCATGTCGAAGCAGAAACTCAACATTAGTGCTACTCAGAATGATTTCATTTGTTGTTGCAGCATCTTCCAACCTCTACTTCAATATAGCAATTGATTTTCATGACTTAAGTCATAACTGATGAAATAAGAAGCTCTCACCCAGTATGTGCTGAAGTTTCTTAATACCCATCCTATTCTCTTCTACTATCGTCAATTCATTATTCTCAATTCCTATTTCTCATTGCTTGGATTGGTTTCCCTTTCTTACTGACTTAACACTCTTTGCCCAATTCAATTCGCCACTGTCAACCTATCAATTCACAATGGAAATATTACTTTGAGCACAGAGGTCAAAGTGACAAATTATTGACCTTGAAACCTCTCAAAATGCTAATTCATGATATTTAGGCTTTTTCTTCTTATCAATAACTTGAACAGATAAGGTCTGGAATATGGACGTCACAGGTGACAAGAGTTCCTCAAGAGCTCCAAATAAATGCAGAATTGTCATCACTATCTTTGACAAGGATACTCTCAAAGTCAACAGAGACATCATAGCGTTAGGGGAGATAATTATCTGTCAGGGTGCTGGCACTCCAGTTGGATGGCATCCTTTGTAGATGTTCACCTCAACTCATTCTTCTGTAAAATAGCAACAACAATTTGATGTTTACTGAAAGATGCATTTTCAAAATTTGACTGCAGCTCTATATGCTCAAAGGGTTCAGGATCCATTGACTTTGCTATAGTCTTGTTCTAAGGTTTAGGTTCGATGGAACCCATCAACCAAGTTTGAAAAACATTTCAGGATGGCTTCAGTTTTTTCTCTTTGGGGTTAACATTAACCCTCAGTTCACAATCAACAATGAGGTGCATTCACCTGTGCTAGGCCTTTGTATTCTTCATCAAAAATGTCTTTTATGGAGGAGCAAGAAGAATGATATGAAGTTGCCCACAAGCATGATTAATCACTTCTTCATCATTATGAAAAAAGTAGAACCATTCTCTAGGGTATCAGCAACTAACCAATCCTAACCAGAGGAGTAGACACATTGAGGAGTGTTTATTTGAAGGAAACTGAATTTCTTGATCTCAACTGAAAATTTGGAGAGACGGCATATTTTTAATACTAGAGAGGGGATAAAAGTTTAAAGCAAACCTCAAGAAATCCATCCCGATTTTTATCGAACATCCGGAACATGAAATCCAGTTCCCTCTTCACAAGATTGAAAACACACAGCACAGAAGTCAATTCACAGATCATTTGAGAAACATTCAAGTTCTATACAAAGTTTGCTACGAACATGTCACCTGCAAGACCATAACACCAAGCAGATGACTTGACCTGGACACCTTGTAGTTAAAAGGCCTAGGGCCAGTGACCAACATCTACTGAGCTTACAACCTCCATACGTTACAGGCATTCTCTCTTTGTTCAGATGTGACATAGCCTGTTTTTATCTGCCTACAACCGTGCCAAAACCTTGAAGAGGCACCAAAACCAATCCATAGGATATAATCAATCAATTGATGTTAATGGAAGTTGGGCTTTGACCTGATGCATATATTTTGCAGATGGATGAGCATGTACGATAGCCTTGAATTCAGAAAGTGTAATCGTCCTCCCCACAACTGCCAAAATACCAATAATCAATATTTTCTATGTCAAATCCTTGTCAGGAAGGAAGATTAATAGCAGATTCACCTGTAAAGAAATCTTCACCTCTTCACAACTAAAGCTGTAAGGATGCTAAGAACTAAGGGCTGTAAAGAAACACTTTTCAAACTGGGTCAAAAAAGCAGAAACCTGTTACTGTAAATAATTGTCAAACACACCCCTGGACACACTGACTGGTTTTTCATGACAGACCCACTAGTTCTACCATTCAACACCATTTCACAAGAGATACAGATGAAAACACAAACCTTCCCGTCCCACAGCTTGGAAAATGTCATCAATATCATCCAAATGTCCCAAAAGATCCCGTAAACCTTCTACATCCTGTCAAAGCACCAAAACACTTCTGCGATCAAAAACAAAACAGAAAATGAAAGCAAACTAACTGCAAATATTCGGATGCATTCTAATCCAACTCCTACTCTATGAATTTTCAGGTATTTCTCCTCATGGTATGTCTTGCATGACCACTTCCAGTGTGCTAAGTGCAAAAAAGAAGTGCATACTGGTACCAAGTACAGACCCGAGCTCTACGATTGTTGTCAAATCGGGGCCACACATTGACGATAAAAGAAAGGGTGGCACCCACACTGAGTGACATGGCCATTGACCCCGCCACCACCCACCAAAATAGTTTTGGATGCTCCTCAAATCCACTGCAAACTGCTATGTTAGTAAAGTCTTGGGTTGTACTAAAACCAACAACACCAGTGCAATTGTGTACATGAAACTGAACTCCACAGAAAACAGGACCACCATTATCCAGGTTACTATATGGTAACTCTGATTAAGTGGAGTCAACATTCATCACTCCATGTATGTTTCGTGCGTGTAACCTCTGGCCTCGATTCACAACACAAACTGCCTGAACTACTTTTGTAACTCTGATCACAATACTGCAACATCACAGTAACACGGTCTGTTGTAGATCACACTAGAACCATATATGTTTGGCAAAACACAGTAGATTCCTAGTTTCTAAACTGTAAGCACCATTAGTTGAGGTGAAACAAGCAAATCTATTGACACATAAAGGAACCCAGGTCTGGTTCCTGGTGGAACAGAAAACTGATATTAGGGTAAGCTATGTATGCTTACAAAATTGTGAGAAACAGTCAGTGACAATTCTTGAAAGAACCATGACAAATATGCAGAGAGAAAATCCTGGGAATGTTTCTACAGCAATTCAGAAACTGTATTGACCCAGAGGTGGAGTTTTTATCAACAGGAATCTGACAGTTGATAAAACTTGTGTTGAACTGGTCATCAGAAGAATACAAGCAAAATAACATCAGCATTTTTAACATATGGAAGGTATATCACATATTCAATAAGTATAAAGTCATCCAGATCAACATACCTAGTAAGATTCATGCCAAAAAAGGTTGCAATAAGAGCTGCACTGGTCAATGTTGAAGCCCAACCCCACATAGAAGAAGCAATCCATGTCAATCTTAAGTTTCTCTACCACATTCAAACCTCAACCTGACTTCCATATCTGATTTCAAAAAGGAGGAAAAAAAAAAACCTAATGGAGAAACAGACAGTTTTTACAGATTTCATGTAATTTGAAACACAAGGACTGGACTTGAGGCCTCTGCTAGGAAATATCGATTGACCCATGACCACCATTGGATCTGAACTAATGAGATGGAAGATGGCTGTCAATCCTAAGCAGAATACTATTGGCTTGATGCTGCAAGGATAAGAAGTTTCCATGTAAAAGACAAGCTGCACATAGAAACATAAAATCAGTCCTGTGAAGGATTTGATTCAGATGCACAGACATGATACACTAGGAACAAAAGGAGAAAAGGCATACATGCTAAATGAGAGTGTTCCCATGCTGAAGAGTAAGTCAAGTCGAATGATTCGATTGCGCTTTGTGTCCAGCCCTAGCTCCCATATCTGGACTGAAATTGTTTAAGCTATGAAAATAGGTGTCGATGCATGATCCAAAGTCTCAGACCATCAGTTAACCATTGCATTTCAAGTACCCAACTGATGGCCCCTAAGTTTATAATGTTCAGTTATAGGCAGTGTCAAGTGTGTACCAATTTATTCTATACCAGTAAGTCTGAGTAGTTCTGTAAGAAAGTCCTCTCAGATCCTAGTACATTCAATAAGCATTTTGCAAATTACTGTCTGTGAAAGGTGGACAAGGTTGTCTGAGCATGTGAGAGTACTTCAAATCCAATGGCCCAGGTGGAGATTGAATTTGAGGGATGCTTTACACAGGTTACCTGGAGGCTGGGAGGTTTTTGTATACACCTTAACACTAGCAGTAGTACAAAAGTCCTGAGTATAACTATGTGAAATTTACAGCATTGCCAAATCCTGTGTTATGAGTAATATGACAGTTAAGATATACTCCAAACCTAAAACTTAGGCAGGAATGAATACCTCCTGTGCAGCATTCAAGTCTTTTCTAAGCTCTTCAAGTGCACCTCCAACATTGCCAATCTACCCACAACCCATCAGATCCTCACATCAACATGGTCTTAACACGAAAGCTCAATTTGAGCATGCAATGGTAATTGAGATACCACACAATTTTGTCTTGGTATGCCACTTAAGGACACATTTCACTACCTGCGCAGGCCATTGCTAAGGTTTTGCACAGGCACCTAAGGAAGTGGTACAAGTAAATATGACACAGGATTGCGCAAGAAACAGGGAGCAAAGGGGGAGAAAAAAGTAAATGATTAGAGGGGGATTTCTACCTGACGTTGATAAGTAAGAATCATATCTGCAGCTGCCTGACGAAGAGTTGGAAGGTTTGGATTTCTCTCCTTATCCCTGCATCAAAATGTTCCACATTGTATGCCACAATAATCCGAACACTGGAAGAGAACTACAATGATAGATACACAACTGGAACTGCATAGCAGTATTCTGGAAGGTTTCAAGACATGCTACTGGCCCACACAATCCAGAGATGAAACATCATTGATTGATGTGACAAGGAATCATTAAACCAGCAGCCTAGTGCTCAAGGCTTGCGGCCTTGCAAATGCTGATGGCTTCATACCCATTAAGAGGTATGCCAGATCCTGCTGAAAATAGAAGACCAAGTTATCCTGGCCACCAGACATCCTAAATGTTTACACCACCAGATACATAGCACCTTGTAATTTCCATCATCAAGCAAGGGACCTACCTTTTGGTGTTGAATTCCTTTACCAAGGGCCAAGCATATTCATTGTTGTTGAGACAAAGTGATTCCAACATGTCATCACTGTCCAGCACCTGGAGGTGATCACAAACAAAAGTCCAGCTTAACACAATATAAAACTTGTCAGACCATCATAGCCCTCAATGTTCACTCATCCTAGTATAACATCTCAGAAGAAAACCCAATTGAATATGCTTAAGAGAACACAATGGGTGAGACAGTTCCATGCTCTTCTACTGGCTGAGATACATCCAGGACATAGAGAGGAGTCCACCTGATCTGAGTCAAGGAATGAATGGACAAGAGAGCTCAAAGATACCTGCTGTAATGACTAGCCAGAATACAAGCTTGTCCAAAGCTAGTAAGTGAATGCACCTGTTCCATTGCAATATGAGTATCACGTACATCATGTTCCACTTCTGTGAGTGCCCTCTTCAATGGGAGTAACCGCTGCAGCCTATATCACATCAACCACCCCATGTACAGAAACAATTACTTCAGCCTACTCTCAAAACCTAGATATGGATGGAATCTAGAATCCTTTATTGCTGGAATAACATAATCTAATGAGAGAGAGGTACCCTCCCAAGTTAACATCGTCAGTGAGCTCCTCAAGCATTCTCTCCACAATGACCTTCAGCCTTGTAAAACCACAACATTTTGACCCAACCCATCAGGATGCCCTAACAAGTCCCTGTTAGTATACAAATATATATGAAGAGTAGCATTTCTAAGAGATGTAAACCATCAGATCAACTTGAGAGCAACATGGAAACCAATTGTTGATTTGTCCATCACAAGTTGGACACTTTCAAGAATATGCTGCAATTGTAATTGGATTAAGCTAATTCACCTATTGTGCACATAGTCCGATCACAGTGTCTGGTCATATTGAAATTTAATCTCTTAGGAGGAGAGAGCTAGATTGCACAGGTACAATGCAAAGCATGAAGTCATAACAAAGATTACTCTAGAGAAATGGAAAATTCAAAGATCTGAAACAGGAATGGAATTTTACAGAAGGGACTAGAAAATGATGATCACCTTTCAGCTTTCTGATAGAAGAAATTGCTTGTCTCATCCAGTATGCATTCGATCATTCGGAGATGAAATGGCATGGCATCCAACGGGTGGCCAAATGGCTCCTGAGCTTGCTCTGTCATATACTCTGCAAACATCTCCCTTGCCCTACATATTCTCTTACCAACAGAAGAAATTTTATGTCCATTTAAGGAGCCAAATGTCATTTCCAGCAGGCATGGAATTTAACAGGTACTTTCCAATGATGTGAAATTTTCAGTAAGCACAGGATGCCCTTTCTAACCTACTGTGAAATGTGTAGAACATCTTTTAGCCCTGAGCACTCATGTCAGTCGCTCAGCATGTCCCATCCCCCCTTCCTCTAAACTTTGCATCAGAAGACTTTACAAAAGTAAAGGAAGAACGAATATCCAAAATCAGTACCATATGACATCTAAAGACAACCACATCTGCTGGGTTCCAGAGGTGTAAACTTCAAGAGAAAATTTGCTAGAGTTCTGTCTTCACCTGTCCATGGCTTTCTCCGGATGATTTGATATTGATGGTGCGGCACCTAGAAATGCCTTTTCTTTGCGTGCCCTGCAAATACACAGGCATCTCATATCTATGAGATTTTGTGGAAATCTCCACAATGACACTTTGAAGGTAACATCAGAATGAGTGTGATCATAACCTCGTGGCAGTCTCTCACAAAGTGTCAGACCATTATCTTCATCACGAACAGCAGTGACAAGCTGCCATGACCTCACCAGAAGATGGGTGTAGTTAACCATATCATATCCACCTAAAATTTCAGGCAAACCAACATCTGCATCCTGAGTTTCTGTCACATTTCAGGAAGCAATGGGAAGACTCCAGAATGATGTTGAATAGCACTCAAGAGACATACACAGGTATCTCATATACATAAGATTCCAGCATTGTCCATCTGGAAGACATCTTTCAGGACCCGAAACATTGATATTGGACAACAGAGATCACAAAGCGAGCACATAAGTTGGTTATTGCTGTGACTTTCTGTCGCAAGAATGAAACTAACAGTATTAGAACCTTAGAAAAGATGCACATAACCAAAGACTAAGCAACTGACAAGAACAACAATCAGCAATACCTTGACATCCCTCACATAGGTGCAATCAAATGCCGAATGCCGAATGCATGGCACAAAACCAAATTGGCACATAGCCAATAAGCAAATTTGGAGCAAATCTTCCCCACTTCTAATCAATCCCAAGAATAATAAAATGATTTCCCTGCCATGCTGACATATACAGCAAACTCAACTGCCAAATTTACTGTGATAAAAGAAAAGAGGTATAGTGCACAGAAGTTACCTAGGACGACGTGCTTCAAAAAGTAGTACATGATCTTTACAGACAAGGGCTTTCACATTCTCCATTCGCACCAAGATCTGCATATCACCTAAACCCCATGCCTAATTACAAGGACTGATCTGCAACTCAGAACTCAAAAAGAGCTTGCACTTGTACACAAGTAGATGAACAATGCATAAATACCCACATCCTTTAGATTGGGAGTAACTCTTTTAAGCACCTTGCATCAACCACACATCCTTTTACATCACAAAGTTTTAGCAAATTCCAGACCAATGCTTTGATCCCGTCTGAAGAGCAACACATGAATCTGAAAAGCAGAAATATGTTCACTGTAAAATGATTGTTGGCATCACCTTCTCATTGCGGACAGAAACAATGCTTCTCTGTGGTATAAATGGGTTCACATTTGCCAGCAAGTCAATATCACGGGGATGAATACCCTGTGTTCACACACCACCACACACATGTCCAAAAATGAGATATTCTCCAACTTCTATGCATTGCCACTCAGGTATTTAATGAATTCTGGGCTAAACTGTTAATTCTGGAGTTTTTCTAACCTGGTGGCTGGGATCAAGTTTTCTATTGAATTTGAAGGAGAACTTTGTTAACATCTATTTGTTGGACCATCTAATGAGGCAAAGCATTACTAGTATAATTGTTGCATCGTCTGGTAGCCCCCAAATCAAAAGTTTCTGTCCAATGTCCATCTTCCAAAATGGTCAATTGTGAATTCTGGACTTTTCAAAAAATCAGAAATAACTAAATACATTCACAAAGCATATTGCATAATTCAGAGCCAACCATCTTGCTTCAGCAATGAGTGAAAATAATATGACTAAAAGAAAGCAAAATATTGCCAAAACAATACAGAGCTCAAGTATTCTCAACTGCAATCTGGAAACTCTGCTGCTAAAAATATTATGATGTACTTTCAATGAAGGATTCAAAGATGTTTTGTTTGGGGCTGCAACATTACTGATGTGTTCTGGTACTTGAGCAATTACTACCACACTCCAAACACAAGCACTTAGCATGAAAAAAAAGATTTTGGAGAGCTGGTGATATCACCAGAACTTTCAAGACCAAATGCAAACAGGTCATTTTCCAGTGTAATGAGAGAAACCCATTGGAGTTCTAGAGTCTAGGAAAGAAGGGTAGTGCCTCTAGACAATCCAATCTAATCTAATGAAAACAGGGGTTCCAACTGCAGAATTCTGCAGCTTCTTCATCTCTCGAATCCAGAAAGATTCAGGTTTTTCAGCTGAAAGCTGGATCTTTACAGAAATGTCACGGGCTGGTACTTAGTAAGGCATAGAAGAAGAAGTTATGACAACAAGGGGAGGGAAGCAATAGACAAACATACAAGCTCCGTGGAATTGAGACAGCGACTTTGCCATGACCCATCGCTGTTGATTTGCACGACGCTGTATCTTCTCCCTCCATCGAGCTTGGTGGTTGTATGTTGTGGTTGTTGTTTTTCATGATCACTCGAGAACGACCGGAAAAAAACTCCCTTCAAAGGCTGCTCCGATTCTTCTCTCTTCCCATTGAAAGTCTCCTGCATCAGGACCTGGCCTGCATTATTATTGACGAAGATTCTTCGAGAAGTGGTTTGCAACGTTGAATGAGCTCGAAATCCGCACCCTAAAGCAAACGACCGCCGCGACCATGCAGCAGAGTCACAACAAGGCATGGTAGTATTTGGGGCAAACCCCTGAGGATCATCATCACCTCTGAAATTTGAAGAGGGATTCGGGTTTGAAATCCGATGAATGGAGGAAGAGGTGGGGATCGAACCACCAGAAACTTGTTGCCAAATCGACATCGACGATTGAACCAAAAATGTACCTCGTTCCAGACATGAGGATGAGCTCGCGTTCAATGACAACAGCAGGGACGCATTGTCCACACGAACCTCAGTGCGAAGGCTCGCAAAACATGCAGAGAAAGATCTCCTTATCAAACTTCCCAGTTGCAATCTAGCCATTACTATTATTGCCAAGAAAACTGTACAAAAAAAGGTCTGCAAGTCTTCTGAAACCTCAGCTTTGTAGCCGGGAACAGAGTATATCCCTCGATACAGGCGAAGAACCCAGCGAGGTTATCGGCAACATAGCACTTCAACCACTCTTAAAGACTCGATCTTTCATATTGCGCGAAGAAACTAGAATGTAGGGAATCGTAATACCAAACTTTGGCACCTTTCTGGATGCATCACAATGTCTCGAGTCTTTACCCTGAAGGACAGACCCAACAACGCGCTTGAACTCTCAATGTTTCCATCAGCAAACATCCGCTACTGTGAACGTAATCTTTTCTAATAAGAACAGAAATTGTTGTAAACCCGAAAGCGCAATTAACAATCAGCCAATCCGTTTCTGGCACCGTGCATCAATCCTAGGTTGCTTGCTTCATGGTCCTTTTTCTTCGACTGCATTATTGGGTCGGAGTTTGTAGTTTCACTGTTGTTCAAATCCACATGGCAAGTTCCACACCTTCCAGGTGCTTGAAGAAAATCAGAATGCAATTCCACGCGTCTCGTCAGCAACTGCTGCTACAGTAGGTTTTAAGAGGATGATCATGTCAACCTGCCAAACTTTGTTACAAGGAAAATGCAACAAAAAGGATTCAGGAACAAAGAAATGGAGAAAGGAAGAAACCCTCACTTCACCGGTGAAGTGTGTGACCAAGCAGCTATTGGAGATCTTCCGATTGATAATCACAACCTTGACAGCGTGACGCACATCATGAAGTGAAAGGTTCGCAACGGAAAACTTGAGCAAGTTCTTGAACAAAAGATTGCTTAACGGTTGCAAGCTGAAGTATGCTTTAACTGATGCTCTTGCTGAAAGGTGCCTTCGAGAAAACTTGTGCAAATTTTTGAATGAAAAAATGCTGAACAGTTGCAAGCTTAAGGATGCTTGAACTGATGCTCTTGCGGAAAGGTGCTTCAAAGAAAAAAACTCAATCCCTCAAGTTTTCCATCATCACTGAAAGGATGCTTTACCTGATGATCTAGCTGAAAGGCTGCAGAAACAGAACTCCAGCAACAGAAAGACTTTCAATTGAAGCGGAGACTTCCACATTGAAGGGAGGTACAGATTCATAGGGAGAGAGCAACTGAACAAAAGAACTGTGGATCGGACACCAACACACATCCTGAAGAGGTACTTCCAGTGTTTGCAGCAGCTCAATGAACTGCACACTATCCATAGTTCTAATTTGCCTTTGAGAACTTTTGTGAGAAGTCATGAACCAGTTGTGTGTTATTGTACAGCACAAGAGATGGAGATATCAAGAATTCTACCAGCACTGCCCACCTGCACTGAAGTATATACCACCCACATCATGAATTTCAATCCTTGTTTATGAAGGTTTTGATCACAAGGATGCTTGAAGAAGCAGAATAGTTGAAGAAAATGCAGACAAGGAACACTGCAACTATCTGTCCATATGGACCTGCCTCTTGCAACCCAGAATCATTTCTTCCAAAGCAATCCCAGATGGATCACATGTGTGCATCAAGAGCTTATTCAATCTAATGTATGACAATGCAGGGCTTTTGGCAAGCTCAGATCAGAGATTAAGAGATGATTACTAACAACTGCCTGTTCAGCTAAGGAGCTTCCACTTCTGAGCTTCTCAACTTGCAGAAGCAATCAAATGCTGTAAGCTGCAACCTGGCACACCTATGCAAAGCAAATCTGTTCGTCTTACTTGAAAACAACAACAAACTCTGAGCTCAAAATGACTCCTAGTGGCTTTGAGCCTGAGGATGATGAACAACTTCTGCAGCAATCAAGCTTCCAGTGCTCCTGCCATAATCAGCAGCAGGGGGCAGTAGATGTGGAGGTGTTAGAGACAAAAGTTGTTCAGGAAAGATCAAACTCATTACCTGAATTCTTATATCCAACCTTCATTCCGTCCTTGGATCCACTGGCAGCAAGAGGCAATCAGCTCCTGACTTTGGAGTTAGAAGTCACCAAGGTCACATAGAAGGAATATGGAGGATTGCAACAAACTTTCCAAAACATAAATCCTTTCAATCACCATGTTTGGCTAGGAGTACTGTGAGGCATGTCACATATAATCTCCATCAAAAGACACAGCAGCTCATTTGTCTGCTGCGCTGTGCGTCACAGTAATACTTCTTCCCATGGGACCTTTGAGTCCTGTCCACCCTCTACACAGCTGTGATGTAGACTCTTCACCCTTCCAGTACCTGAAAACACAAGCTGTTCCTCCTGTGGAACATCAACCAATGTATGGCATCACCAAGTATATTAGGTCACATTTTCTGTCAGCTATAAGGACCATGTCACCACTGCCCACCCATCTTTCAAGGAGCAAGATATCTGAAGTTGCTTTGCTGTTATGGATTCACTGCATTGTTGCACTCCTAGTCGTAAATGAAGTTAGAAATAAGACTTGCTCTGGCATCCAGGGAAACTTTCATGATGCATCAAGGAAGTCAGAGTCAGCACATGCAGAACTCATCAGAACTCTTCCAATTCTCTCCTAAATGATGATTTCCAGAAATGCCTTCTAAGTTCTAACCCTCCTGTTTCTTGATCACCTGAGATGGACCTAAAAAAAACCCTAACTTGGAAAGAAAACTGAGGATATACTTGAACACCGTCCATTCAATATTTTGCTTGAAGAATAAAGAATGCACAGGCAACATTGGAACTCAATCCTCCTTAAGGGGGAAACTTCAGCCTGCACACAGCTTAAGAGAATTCAGTCACAAGAACTAAGACTCATAGGGTGTGTTGACATCAAAATAGAAGAGTGATCGCAGAGGACGGAAATGACTTCCAGATCCCTCCCTTGACTGCACTGTTGCAACAGAAGTTAATCCCACTCTTTAATGTTGGTGGCAACTGGAAAAAAGGTCACAATCAGTCTCATGCAACACTCAGACCAGAACTAATACCCATGACATGTAACAAGACTCCCAATGCTTACAGAGGTGAAATAGTAGTGATTTTGTACTTAAAACATAGGGAAATCTTACAATGCAGTACAAGTGGCCATGTTCTGAGGTTGTGACACATCATCTCCACGACTGATTTTGTTAAAAGTTCAAAGGAGATACCCACCCTGCATCTGTAGAAGCATCCTGAGGTGCTACATCAAGGAAGTGTGCAACAACAGTCCCCCCTACTCTACAACACACACTTCCACCAAATATCTGTGACTGCTCAATACCTTAAACCAGTTCTTGCCAGCAATTCTTCATGAGATGTGAAGGGGAGTTCTCACAGAGACAGGAACCTAGCTTGTATGATGTTGTCATATGACCTGCACCCAGTTTGCAAGGAGAGAGAGAGAGAGAGAGAGCAAGAGGGGAGATACACCGGTGATTAGTAACCAGACTCGACAGTCAATGAATCAAATGACACAATGAGAAGAACACAGATAATGCAGACAGGGCTTTTTGTTGATGGAAAACCACTAGTAGAAAAGAGGAAGAAAAAAAAATTAATCACGGACTTTGTCCGAATGCCAGTGGGGCAGTGATACAAGAAAGAAAGCCAACAACAAGAGGGTAGACACACCAGGCAGGCTGAACAAAGAGTGTGCAATTTCAGCCACTATGCTTCACTGTTATCAACACCCAAACCGTACAAAACACCAGCATACTTTTCTGTGGAGCCATTGAAGAAACCCTCCCTAAGCTTGCGAAATGTTCGGGAGGTGAGCAAGCTGTCAGAGCCAGCCTGATGGCAAGGACCAAAGCGCTCCACCTCTAGAGTCTCGGCAAGCTTGTTCAGACCTCCATGCAGATTGTCGCAGAACTTCATGAGGTACTTGATATCATACAGAGTAGGAAAGTAAGTCCGCAACAAGTTGAAGAAATCAGCCTCTGAAGGTGGTAAGTTCTGGCATGTTACGAGCTTCAACAAGTAACCAAAATCATAGCCACTGTGGAAAGTAATCCAATGCACATTCTCATTCAACACGATCCCGGATGACATGAGAAGCTCACCGAACCGTTCTGAGTCGATTCCTTGCTCTTCATTCTTCTTGAAATCGATTCCGCTCTGTTTGAGAAGCTCAATCGAATCCTGGGCGTATACATCTTCACTGAGGTTGAACTCCCGGAAATTGAACTGCCAAACACAGTAATCTCGTGTCCCACAACACGGCAGCGTGCCATTCTCATCGGAGAATGTGAGGCCCAACTGGATGAGCTTCAGCATGTTCACGTTTAACCTAAGAGCTTGATACTGGTACTCCGCGCTGTTCTTGAAAGAGGTTCCGACCGGCCGCACCACCACTCCAGGAAACTCCGTGTCCATAGCTAGGTATGGATACTCATCCACAATGTCCCTGATTAGCTCAAACTCTTCTTCAAGGTTATCGGCCCATACCTCGCGGATGCGGAGGGAACCACCTCCTCCCTTTGAAATAATTGACATCTACTGAAAAATCCCTCCCCCGTCTTCTTTCTTCTTTGTTGATGATGATCTTGTTCTCCTCCTCCTCGTTGTTCTTCTTCTTCTTTCCCCAACTGAGCCACTTGCCCTTGCCCCTGCCCCAGCCCCTGCCACCTGTAGTTGCATCCGCTGCTTCTGCACACCTTTTTACCGAGGGTTGGAAAACCTCCTCGCTCTACTATCTTCCTTCCTCGATCCAACATAAGCAACACTCACTCTCACTCGCCCGCCCGCCCGCTCGCCCGCCCTAGTGCTTTCCTTTGAAAGCTCTTTTCCCTCCTTTGTGCTTCTTAATCACTTCCTCTTTTTCTTCGACCCAGCTTCTCTTGCTCCTCACATGCTCCCACACCTTTACAACCACTTCCCCCCTGCAGACAACAGCAGTAGCAGATCCAAACCCTCGCACTCCGACCAAAAACCTACCATCAGCAAAACAATGAATGTCTGCCTTCTCACACCTTCCCCTCCCAACCCCCGACACTTCCACCACCAACACCCACACGCCCGCAAGAAAAACTCCTCAAAAACCACAAACGCTAAATCATCGTGCTGCTGCACAAACACCGGAAGCCCGGAAACGAAGCTAGCAAGCAACCACCACAACAACAGAGTAGGCAACTCTCTCTTCTTTCTTGCTTTCTTTCTTGCAACCCTTCTTCTTCTCTCAAAACAAATATACACAATCCCGACAAAACGGACCAACAAACAAACAAACAAAAAGAGGAACAACACCCAGCAGCAGCAGGCAACAGTAGCCAGCAGCAGCAATAAGGGTAGTGGTTGCAACGTTGCAACAGCAGGCAGCCAGGCAACAACATGGGCTGTTCTAATAAGAAAGGATGGCAAAAGGCTTGAACGAAAAAGCTTGGGGACGACGACGACGACGGATGGTTTGAGAACTGGGGCAGCAGCAAACTGGTCACTAAATTTGGACACGATGGCTGGGTGGATGGGTGGGGGCGGGGGCGGGCGGGGAGAGGGGGGAATCATCAATGGATGATCATCATCATTGTGGGACAAATGAAACAAACAAGAGCCATAATAAAATATTGCAAAGTATTCTAATCTGTGTGGTCGTCACTTTTGCTTTGCAGCAACAAAGCGAGGACGAGGAGGAGGAGGGACCCGCACCACAACAGCGCAAGCAAATGCGTTTCTTCTTCGTCTTCGTCCTTCTTCCCATTGGAATCAACGTGAGAATCCCGGACACTACTACCACTGCAGAAAGAACGATAGGAAGTACCCACGCCCTGCCCGCATCTAGAAATCTTTCTCTTCACGTTGCCCGCTGTTGCTTTGCCGGGTCACCCACATCACCCCCCCCCCCCCCCCCCCCCCTCCCTCCACCTTTTCACCCTAAACCTCAGAAAATTGGGGGAAAAACAAAATAAAATAAAATAAAAAATCACTGACCTCAGGGCTTAACTATTTTTTTAAAAATTCTTTCTTGGGGTCAGTTTTCTGATGTAGCCAAAATGACAATCATCCATAAGAAGATTTAGCCAGATTTGGCTACAAGCTAAATATGAAATTTCAAAACGGCCACTCCGCCCATTAACAAGCAAGCTAGGCAACACACCCAACATAATCAATCCGGGCGGGGGCGAGGCCCATTCCATGACATTAAGGTCCTAAGTGGGTGGGAAGTGTCAACCACTTAGGACTTGGCTACCCACCTCATTTTAGGCCTCTTTATTTCGGGAATGCCCTCATACTGGGGCTTTAACCCTAGATCTTCGTAAGGGACAATTGCAAGTCCTAGGTTTGAAGCTTGTACCAACCTTCACCTTGGGTGGTCGGTGTGTGTGTTCACTACATACCTACCAACCAACAATTGATGATCACTATATACCTACCAAGAATTGACTAATCTTAACCCTAATTTATGTGCTAAGTGCTACCCAGTGTTATTTTAACACAAGTGTTTAAGTATTAGTGTATGAATATATATAGAGGGTGTTAAAATAGGCTGCTGTCTGGGTGTGCAAAAATTCCTCATTTTATTTTATTTTATTTTATTTCATGTCGGTGTTAACTCTTTACATGCATCTCTACTTATTAGTCAGCTATATTGTCATGCCTTCTTAGAGGACCTATTTTGATCACACTAGTTAACCAAGGCTAAACCTCACAACAACAACCTTAATTGCCGTTCATCTACAACTAAGTAAGTATAAAGCAGCTTTGCAATGGATGGTGTGTTGATGGCTGTTTGGCTCATTCTATAGCCCAAGACATTTTATGTGTTAGGGTACTTGAGGAGTGGGCTTTTCTTGAAATAAGAACTCACCCAAAATAAGCCGAGGGCTATTATTTCGGGAATGCATTGCTCTAAGGCAATTTCATCGTAATTTTATTTTTATTTTTTCTGTAATACGTGACAAGTATAAGAGGTAAGCAACGGGAAAAAAAAAAAAAAAAAAAAAGATATCGACCATTTCGGAAAGTGAAATGCCCATTGGAGTGAGTGTTTTGTTTTTCAAAATGTCCTACCATTTGTAGAGGACACAGATCCCACTCAATAGCTTTGCCCTCCATTTTGGTTTTCAAAATACCTTGCTGTTTGTTTGTTTGTAGAGGACAGATTTCACTGGACAAGAGAATCTCCAGCAGTGCTCTCAGGGACATGATCCTGGACATTAAAAATTGGGGATTAAGAAAAGTCAAAATGTGCTGGTTTGGCTCAGGAAAATGGTTTTAGCTCAGCATACTTGCACAGTTTGCGGTGGCTAGTAAAAGGCGCTATAACTAACGGTGTGCACCTGCAAAAAAAAAAAAAGAGTGTAATAAATATGATGTGACTGCCGCTCAGTGTTTTTGATCGGCCAATCAAATCATAATGATTCGTCCAGGTGGTTTGCTATTAGTAGTTTCTTACCTATTTGCCCTCCTAGTTTAAGTTTCATGGGTGGGGGTTGCAAGGTTTAGGGTTTAGGGTTTGGATGTGAAAAACACGTTTTGCAGAGTCACATACTTTGCACCGCTGGAAACGCTCTAACATGGCCTCCAGATTTACCCAAAAGATTTCTGCAAATATGGCTTTGCGTTTGCTAACTAGACAGGACTGAAAGGATTTCAACGCCAACTGAAGAGGACAATTATGAGCTTATGTGGGCTTTCTTACTTCATAACTTGATAATGCTATTTATTCTACTTACCGAGTACTGAAATTCTAATGGGTGTAAGGAGGAGAATGTTGTTGCTGAACTTCCTCGAGTTTTGGCCCGAGCTTCACTCACATGTTGCAATTTGCACTTAATCTTAGGCAAAAGCCTGAGAAGGTATGATGTTTCTGTACATGGTCTAAAATAGTGATTGGAACCCACAACCAATTGCATGGTGGCTCCATAGCCAATTCACCAACACCTTGGATGGCAAGGGATATCAAGATAATAAAGTTGAATAAGTAGCTAACCATATTTTGGCTTTATAGCCAACCTCAACACTTGAAATACATTAGCAAGCTTAATCTAGTTTGGTGAATGATCATTATTAGACCTTGCTACGACTAATTCATGCATACAACAAAAGTCCACAATTTGTTCCTAACAATCACCACTTTAGCCATAGCTATATCTTATAGTGTCATAGACACACAAATTGAGATAGGCACAAGAACATGATGATGTTCAACACAATATGTTTGAGCAAAAACCCATTATCCCATTTTGGATTGAAGTGAATGATGTGGATGAATTTCATTCAATTTGAATGATAAGGGAATAATGAATCCATGCACAACAAGTGAAAAATGAAAATCATTGGATGAACTTCATCCATAAATGAGAAGCTAAGTTATTTGAATCATATGAAATGTTCTTTATTATTATTAAGAATTTTAAATCTTACATGAATGTCCCCCATCTATGTTATGATTAATGTCGCATGTGAAGCACTCATGTTTCCACAATTAGATAACAAGAAATAAATTAGAATCAATACATGGCTTATTGTGTTATGGCTTTGCTTTCTATGGTAGGTTCAAACTTCAAAGGATATCATGAAAAATGTTGAAACCATGTACCATGGTTGAATAATTTGCATACAAAATGAATTTAATTTTGAAAACAGCCAAGAAGGTCATCTAGATGCTAATTGTCACCCACAAATTGGTTCCAAGGTCAAACCAAGAGTTTCCAAATCCTATGCAAATTTTGTCTATTCTTCCCCCTTTGGACAAAGGGAAGAAACTACAACAATATGCCAATTTTTGCACGCACATCACAAATCCTTCGGTTGGTGCATGAAGATTGATATTATAATGAATAGTCATGGAAGTTAAACATGTTGATGGACATGGCAGTCATTCATGAACATCTTTTCACAACAAAGTGGATTACTTGAGGCCAAAAATGTTTTTTGGGTGAATTTTTGTTGTTCACAAATTGTTTTTGAAAAAGGCTTGGCAAAACACAATTTCTCAATGTGAAATGTGGATTTTTAGCCAATATTGGAAAAGAAAGACACTAGTTCAGGCTACTAGTTGCCTCTATTTTTTTGACATAGAAATTCATGGCATGTACCTATGAAATTATATATGTCCAAATTACACATTCAAAATGGAGCCCGAAACTTTGTCCAAATGTTGTGATTTATACTGCATTTAGAATATAGCATTAAAAGAATTCCCAAAATGGTATTACATATCACCAAACATGATTAAATCCATTACTTATCTATTCACAACAACTGAATGTTGAAAAAAATTTCAAAAGATCCACCCCTTACAACTCAAAACCCTATCTAATTTTAAATTTAGATTACTTAACAAAAACACAATTTTGTGATAAAAACAATCATCTTTGAAGCTTCCCTCAAGCTTGAAGGCCAATATCATTAAAAAAAAATTTAAAATGAAAAGTTATGCAAGGTTACTACATATGACATGAAGATTACTACTTTGGTTTTGCTTTCAAAATTTTATGCATTTTTTTCTTATTCAGATTGACACAATGTAATCCACCCCAAGCTTGCAATGGTCTTTCTATTATTCCTATAATTCCTATTGCCATTCTCTTGTTAGTTGATAGATTTTCTATTTTGGATTGTAATTTAAAACCAGACATATTAGATTGGACACCATCACCATAGTCACTTGACAAAACATGAGCTTTTGATGCCTTTCTCCTGGGGTTGGTGTTGAAGAACCCATTTACAACTACGTTATTGGTGTTTTTACAACTTGAATTCCCTAGGATCCTACTATACACAATTGCAATGGTGTGGATGAGTTTAATATATTGGGAATTGCTCCACTTTCTTACCATTGATAAGCCCTTGATATACACAATCCATGAGTAACAACTATTGATCCCTTGATGTTGTTGTTATTATTGCTTGACCAGTACCACCCACACACACACAAAAGCATCAAGATTACTTAACAAGTAACTAAATAAACAAGCGTTATGATTGATCAGTTATTATTCAAACACTTGTGGATTTAATGATCGAACGTTTCATCAAACAAAAAAGAAAAACTTCATGATCATTTCACTAGAACGCAATGCAACATAAATGTCAATTTCTTCAGCTTGGAAAAGTGACATTTTGAATTAGCCATTGTGTGAAGTAGGAATGAAACATTGCAATAGTGAAAGATTAGGGTTTGGTGCACTTATCAGTGCAACACAATCCAACAAGCTAAAATGGGCATTGGATTACAAATAAAATTAGTCTAAAAATAATAATCAATTATGTTTTTCCAATTTAAAACCATGGTGATCATGGCAAATTGTTACTTATTCATTCATACGAATGTCAAAGAATTCAAACTAAAATTTTATTTAATGAAAATTTTAATTTAAGTTTTAATTTAGTACATTGGAAAATTAACACATATTGCATTAAAAAAATCAAGTTTGCAAAGTCCACTACAAAAGGATTCATATAATATAAATCTTTGATGGGAAAACAAATTAAGAGGATAAAATATATTAGCCACATTCAAAAAACACTCATAACCTAAAAAATATGAAATTCAAAAACTTTAAAAATTCAAAAAACTTTTCAAAATTGATCCAAAGTTTTCAAAGTTCAAAAGTCCTTTATCACATATAAATAGGGTATAATGTACATGATATGTTAAGAAAGTTGTAGCTTATTATACAAAAAATTTGAAAAATATACAAAATGAATTTTAATCATGATTTGAAATTTCTATCATTTTTAAAAACATAACATAGAAGTTATAAAGCATTTAGACACTTTCAAAAATTCATATTTATTCAAAAATGATAAACAAAAAAAATGTCATGTATTGGGACAATTAAAAACATTTTTTTATTTCAAAATATTTCACTCAAAAAATTCATTTGTATGAAAAAAATTGTTTTTGGATAAAAAAACGAAAAATTGCATCCACCAAATCCACACTACCCTATAACTAGAACTCCAAAAACAACTCATGTATACAACTATTGTGCAACTATCCCCTTGGATAAATGGAGAAACAATAAACAACTTAGCACATCAAAAATTAGTTAATTATATTATAGTTGCAAGTGAGTTGAAAATGGGTCTTCTATATGATAATTTGTACACACTATACATACATTTGTAATCAACCATGTTTGATTTTTGAAAACTTGAATTAGAATTACATGTAACAATTATTTTAGAATTGTTGTAAATATTTTTAACACACCAATTATGTTGTAATTGATGTATGATGTACATACATGTGATCATGCCATGTGTTTACATATTCATTACCCATTATGGGATATATTTGCAACTAATTTTCTATTATGATTCCCATTGATACAACTAGCATAACCACTAGTGCACCATTATTGAACTACTAATGTTCGACTATGTTGTGACTATTGTGCAACAATTTATAATTTAATAAGGATACAAATTCATATGTGACATTTAAAAAAAAATTATTGTTTCAAGAATTTGACTATTAAATATTAACTGTGCTTACTTCATTTCATTATTATGAACCTATTAATTATATTAAATATTTCATTATTAATTTGAGTAAATAAGTGCAACTTGTACAATTAATTTTAAATTAAATAATTATGTTAATTAAATTGAATAATATAGATGTATGTGAACAATAATTACTCATCAAATAATAATAAGATAAATATGTATTTAAATTGGGGATAGTTAATAATGAATTAAATTGACTAATTAAAATAATCATTATCTCAACAATAATTGCCATATCCTTAATTATATAAATTCACTAATAAATAATTTATCTAGATACATATAATTACTTTAAATGTGAAAGTAAAAGTAATGTGTATATTATATTAAAATTCAATTCCGGTGTACATATAGATATGCCTATCTATACCTTGATGTTTTCCACCCAAATTCATATTTAATTTTTTATTTCTAGGTAATGAATTTTTTCAATAATTTTTTAATTTATTTGCAATTTATTTAATTATTTTTAACTAATTAATTAAATTTAATAATTAACTCTTAATATGTATTATTATTATAAAACTTTTTTATTCAAATAATTTTTTTTTGGTTAATTCAAATAAATAATAACATTTTTTTAGTTTTAGACAATAAATGACTAATTATATGAATTTAAATAATTAATCATTTGATAATAAATTATCTGAAATCAAATGATTAATTATTTGAAGTAATTAACAAAAACTTTGATGAATTACTTTGATTAATTCAAATAAAATTTTATTTAATTAATACAATAATTGATTATCTGATATTAATTATCTGAACTAAATTAATTAATTTAAATCACTATTTCAGATAATTAAATATTAAATAATAATTCACATATATATAAATTAGATAATTACTAATTTAATTTTATGACTTACATAATGAAAACAAAAACCAAAAAAAATGTGGGAAAATATTTTTGTAATTGCAACTCAATTTGTAATTTTTTTTAAATTACAAAATTTAACCGATATGTTTTGTCTTTGAATCCCATGTCACAAACTATATAAAGAAGGTGTTTTTTCTTATGTTATCATGTTCAAATACATGTGCCATTTTGGGATGAGCTCAAAAAATCTTAACCTTAAAAACAAAACACAATTTTTTTGATAAAGGATTTAATGATTTTTTTTTAATTCACCTAGTCTTGTACTTTCCTACTTATTTGCCTACCTACATAAATAAGTAAGTCCTATTTTTCTACCTTCCTATGTAGGTAGGTAGGTAAGTAGGTATGTAATGTAGGTATATAGGTCGTAGGACCTACCAACCTACCTACTCATGGCTATGTACCAACCTACCTAATTATTAAAATAAATATTTATTTTTTTTTTTTCAAATTTCAATTAAAGTTCCATGTGGCAATTTTTTATGCCACGTCATAACCTTGGATCATTAGTACTAATCATAATAGAGGCTGAAAATCGATACTCCAAAGATAAATTAATTTTAAATTGAAAAATCTTCATAGCGCCATGTGTTAAATTTTGATGGATGGATGAAAGTTAGTAACATCAACATGACATTATGGTTGTAGTTATAGTGGAGTTGCATAGTAGTTGGAAATGATTTTTTTTTACAAAATTACAATTGAATTGCATCATATATACAATAAATTGCAACTTTTGCAACTCATGTGACTTGTCCAATAACACTCATATCGTAGAAATACAGTGAGTTGCAAATGTTCATTGTAACTCAAAAACTAAGTTGCAAGGCTAGTTGCAAAACATCCCTTTTTATTTAAAGTAATGTTATTGGCCCATTGTATCTTGTTTTCACCCATATGTTTGGTACTAACTCTTCGCAATGTTAACAAATGATGGCAATGTTGAAATTTGTAACAACGTCAATAGGTTACAATGTCAAGATTTGTAGAGGCATCAATAGGTGATGGTGGTACTTGTAACAATGTTAGTATGCAATGTCAAAACATTAACTTGTGTGGCATCAAGTGTAGCTTGATGAAGCATTAGGTTGAACGTGGAACTTTATGTATGGAGCAAGTGGATTGAAGTGTGGTAACAATAAGAAGCAATGGTGAAAGTATGAACCTTTAAATGTGAACATGAAAATTGAAAAGCAAGGTGATGGTGTTAATCTTTGACATATCTTACACACTCTAAAGTCTTATATCTTTTATTCTAATTTGTGAACCCTTCCTTAGGTCCTAGGTTGGAATGTGATTTTTAGATATTGTAAAATCCTATCCATTAGTATATTTTGTCTACATCCCTTTTCAAGGTGCAAGAGCTTGTTTTGGAGTCTTTTCTAATGGAGCCTTTTGTTCAACACAACGTTTTGTGCTTTGGTTATAGAGCCATGTTTTCACAACATGGTATGGTTCACCATCAAAGGCACAACTAAGCATTTTAGGTTATTTCTTTGTTAGTGAGTAAGGTCCTTCAAACTATTTCTAGCCCCTTTTCCTTTGCTTTTAATTTAGGCTTGGGTTTCAACTTTGGACCCCCTTGGAGATTTCCATTTGGGTCTTTCTCAACCTTGTTTTAATGTGCGCATCCCTTTAGTTTTGAAGCAAGAAATGTAGTTATCCTTTTGGCTTCCCCTAAATCATTTAACTCATGACGCATCTACCATGGTTGTTTAACATTTATTTTTGTTGTTTTCACATAGTGTTTTCTTTTCCCCCCTCATGGTGGTGTAATTGGTCATAGGGAGACTTAGAAACACCTATTATGGTTTTTAACAAACGATTGGGAGAAGCTTCAAGCAAAATTTATTCTTTGGTTAGTGAGCATAAACACTTACAACGACTCTCTTTCCGATTTAAACCCCTTTGGTTGGCACCTTTTCTCTAGGCACCTTTCAAGCTTTGGTCCCTCCTCCACCATGTTAGCTTGGATGGAATCTTGCTCTAGGACATGTTGGGGAATATGCCCATGTTGTTAAGGCTCTTGCCCCCCTTGCCCTGACCCATCAATGTTTTACAAGTGCTTCACCCTTCGCATTTATCTTTTCCTTGTTCAAATTCTTTGTGGATTTTCAACTTGACTTGAACTTGAAGTTTTAATTGGATTCCTTCAAATTATTTTTCATCCATTTATTGCATAATTCAAATTATTGGCATCCTTTAGGTTTGGTTTTTGAACATTTTTGAAACCTTATTGACTTCAATGGCTTCACACAACTTTTCAAGATGAATTCCCATTTGGAAACAAGAAAGCTTTCATTGCTTGGTTTTTGTAAAGTTTAACCAAAGCCAAAAATTGACACTTGGCCTATTTTTACATTGGCCCATTTTCATACATTACAATGTTACGAGGGTTTTTCCTTGTTGTATTTTCCCTTCCCTTCTTGACATCCACATCATTAACCTAGCCTTTATCATTCCTCTTTTTTATAGCATTTTGTTTCTTCATTGGCTTTTGCGGGGCTTGTGGTCCAATCTCACAAGTGTTATGCTTGGTTGCTTTTTAATTCACCTTTTGACTTCTTTCCTCCTATTGATTTTTGTTGCCCTTTGGACAATATCATGGTTTTGGGCATTTCGTTTGGATATGTTTCTTTCATTTTTTCCATTTTATAGAATGTATTAAACAAAAATGTTTACTATGCAAGCCTTTTTATAGTTAGGGGATGCCCAAGTAGCTTTTAAGATCTTTTCTTAGTGTTTCACTTAGAGACCTTTGTATCTATTCCATTCCTCTTTTGTACTAATATGTCAATGCCAACTTGCTTCTTTTGATGCAACCTTCATGCAAGTTTTGGAAGACTTTTAAGCCCTTGATATTTAGATTGCCCACAAGCCCCCTAGTGCACCAATTAGTTTTTTTCCCCATTTTTCATGAAGGGGTTGATTTCATTTCCATAGAGTTCATTGCATTAGCAACCTATATAGGGAATTGGGCACTTGTTGCACCTATCATCATTGTTAGATTCCTATCATGTCATCATTCTTTTTATTAAAAAGATGAGTGCCAACAATTTTGGTCCATTCCCCTTTTAGGTCAAGGTTGGTGTGAATTTTTTTTCCCTTGGATGTGGTGGCTTACATTCCCCCTTCATGTAGTTTGCAAAGAGGGGATTAGATCAACTTCAAAAAAATCATTTCAAATATGTTGCACAACCATCATCTTTAACATGGCTTTTAATTCACATCACACACTCATGAAGTTGCGCAAGCCCAAGGGTTATTGCAAAATTATTTGTTTTCTCGAAGATTTTATTTTTCTATTTGGTTCAATGTTTTCTCCTTTGCACACCAGGTTGGGCCTCCCCCAACTTTTAAGCTTTGGGTTTATTCATTGCATTTGTGGTTAGCCTTTAAATTTAGTAAGGACCCACTTTCTTCATTGTTCCCATAGTGGGGAACGAATTGCATCCCATAATGTCATTCAAGATGCCTTGCTTCCATTGCAAATGAAACATGGTTTTTATATTTCACATGAGCAAATTCATGTCCTTCCAACACCTTCCCTTCAATGTGCCTTCTATATGCAAAAGGTGTTGATAACTTTACATGGAACTCAAGTCACCTCTATTTTGAAGCATGTCATAATTGCAAGCGATAGCTCTTCTAAGCTTAGTACTTTTTCAAGTTTCTCTTTTAGGTTTCTCATCCCTTTTTAAAATATATATACTTCTTGTGATTGATGGGGGATTTGGAACATAATTTGTTCCTTTGCCCCTTTGTGACCCACTTTGGTTTTTACTCTTTTCACCCAGAACTTGGGTCTTTTTGTTTGTTCCTTTTTTCCTTCTTTGTTGGGTGCTTTGTTTAATGGAGTTTGCCATCATCATGAAGAACAATTAAGCAAACAAGAAAAAATAAAACATTAAAACATCTTTAAACAAGAAACAAAATGAGCAAAATGTCGTTTATATCAAGTTAAAACAAAGTCAGGAGAGCTAATGGGTGTGTCCTGTGTAGCAGCCTTGGGCAGTTCTTTGATTGTGTTACAAGTTACAACCTCCAGTTCTGGGTTTTTGAAAATTTTCAGAATCAAAGATACCCAAGTTTCAGGTTTTTGAAAGTAATTTCAGAACAAAATGATCACCAGTTCCCAGATTTTGAAATCTTACAAACAACTGGCGAAGAATTGGCGTTTCAGTGTAGGTCCTTTGACAAGTTCTTCAATTTGTTTTCTTAGAACTGCAGTTCCTATCAAAATGGGCTCTTTGATTCTTTTTGGACAACTGCCAGGCAAGGGTCAATATACCAACCCTTACTAGCATGTCCTCCCTTTGAAAAAGAGCTTTGAAAAAGAGAGAAATGCATCACACTCATGTGTACCATGGTTAGATTAGTGAATTTGAATTTGAATGCATTTGATTTTTTTGAAACAAAAGGCAGCAGCCTAGAGAGCAGAGTCCTGTAGAGAGGAGACCTTGGGCCCAGCATCATCACTATGCATAGTGCACTCAGATTTTGATCCACGGTAGGAATTTTTTTCATAATGTGAGCAGATGGCCCCCTGGAGCCAGTAGAGGTTTAAATACAATACCATCTTGGAAGAGAATCTTTGCCCAAAAGAAAGATTTGTCACTTGTGTAACTAGAATCCTCTATATGGCAGCACTAGAAGATTTGAAAGGGAAAGAGAGAGAGAGAGAGAGAGAGAGAGAGAGAGAGGCAAAGAAAATTTGTCACTTGTCTAAACTAGAATCCAGTCTATGGCAGCACTAGAAGATTTGAAAAAGAAGAAAGAAAAAGCAAGAGAGAGAGAGAGATGGGCAAAGAAAATTTGTCACTTGTGTAATCTAGAATCCAGTCTATGGCAGCACTGGAAGATTTGAAAAAGGAGAAAGAAAAACAGAAAGATTCGAACTCAGTCAGTCGGCATCATGTCTGCAATAGACAAAAGTTGCAAAGTTACAACCTTCTGACCCCATGCATTCAAGATTCCAAATCAAATGCAGCTTTGCATGAGGTCTGTATAGCTTCCTGCTTCCAGACCTTTCTTTTTGTTTGATTTTTTTGTCATCTTTCTTCTAGTGTGAGAAGGTGTGGGGACGTCTGTCAGGACTCAGCCCCAATAAGCCTTCATTATCAGGAAAACCTGAAATAAACTATGTGTCAAGCAGCACTTTTTTCCCCCAATTTTGTGATGTAAGTAGTGCATCATCCACTAGAGGAACTAGCCAAATTTGGCTACAGGGTCAGAGAAGAACTTAGAAAATCTAAAGAATCATGCTATATTTTGGTGACTTGCTAGAACTTATTTGTCTAAATCTGATGATTTTTTTTCAAAAAACAACATTTTCTCGAAATCTGGGGGAGTTTGGAGCATTTCTTGTAAGACTTGTTTGTTGTTGGAACTCAATCATGTTGAATTTAATGTGAACATGGTTTCAATTATTCACGTTTAATCCCTCCCGAAACATTGAACTAGCCCAATATGAGCTATTTTTTTAGTGTAAATTTGCACTGTGCTAATGTTTAGGGGTTAAGGATTTATGTCAACAAACGGCTCTGAAATCTGATTGATTTGAGAACATGTTTTGATGTGTGTGGCTCCGAAATCTGATTGATTTGTGTACATGTTTTGATGTGTGTGACTTTGTTAACGTAGATTGTGTTGGGCACCAAACAATAGCAACACATGACAACTACACAATCTCAAGTTGCAACTCGCAGAAGTTTCAGCTAAGCATGTGCTTATCAAACCCAAAAAAAAAAAAAATGCTAGTTGCCATGGATTCTCTTTCTGGAGCTGTTAAGTCAGTTATAAGGTGGGCACTAAGAGTCCTACACACAACATGGGTCCTACATAACCGATCATATGCAGACTAAGAATGAGTGGATCAGCTTCAAGGCAAACTGTTCCAAGTAGGGATTTTGGAAGTTGGAATACTCAGAATTGTGCCTTTGATGTGCACCCAATTTTAGTTGATGCCATTCTGTTGATAAAATTATTAGGAAATTGATTGATTACCGGAGTATATTTGTACAAACCACAGAAGCCCAACTTGACCAGGTGACCTCAAATGAAGAGAAAGGAAAGAACAAGAATAGGATGTGGACAATGGAAGGAAGATCCACAATCAACCCCTTTAGTTCCTTTAATTAAACCTTTCAAATTTTTATTAACATACATATTTCAAACTTTTATTAAGGGATGTTTGAAATGTGTGTGTTAATAGAGTTTACTAATAAGGGAATAAATAATGTGTGCATTTAAAATACATGTGAAGCACATATAAATAAGATGAAAGGGTTTAGGGTTTTTTTTTGGTCCACATGAAAAAATAAATCATCTTATTTGTAAGATACTTTGAAAACCTTATTTGCAATTATTAGGACTAGGGTATTACACTTTATTCTTTACTAATGTGAAGGACCTCCAATTCCCATTGTACAAATTAAATTAGAATAGTTCCGGTTCTGGTTCCACATGTAAAATAGGATTGGAAGATTAACCTCCAATTAGCCTCTGTTTTTTTACTTTTTTTTTTCAAGAAAAATTTAATAAATCTCAATTCCAGTTCCATTTTCTGGTTCTGGTTCTTCAAAAAAAAGAATTAAAAATTCTGGATCTGGTTTCAGAAATCACCCAGTTTCAATTTGATTTTTAATAACCATAGGCATGTAGATATGTGATGGCATTTTCCTCACCATAGAGTGTGCAAAAAGTTCAAAGTTCTTTTGGGGCCTTTTAAATGGGGATAGATATTATGAAGCTAATTGTGTGGATTCAAGTGTTAATAAAGGAAACAATTTGTTGTGAACTTGGGAATTCCTAGAACCCAACTTGAATCTTGAATCCACCGCACAAAAGGGTAGACAGATGGCTTTGAATCTGACCAAGTTTGGCATGATTTTATGTCTTTCGCATATTTCAGCTTGGCCTAAATAATCTCTACTGGGTAGAACATGTTGAACTGAATGTTGTCAACATCAGCTTCAATGTTTATCATCATCGAATCCACGTATCCACTCTACAAAGAGCGACCATTCAAGATGGTATAGTAGTACAGGCTAATTGATTTCCAAAAAAAAACAAAGACTTGGATTGTTCCACCTCACCAGGTAGAGAAGAATCATTCGAAAATAACACTAAATGATGTCTTATGATGAGTACATGCAGAAAACAACCATCTGTCCAAGACATAAACTCCAAGCTACTATGTAAGATGAACCTGTGGGCAATTCACAAACAGATGTAACATTCCATCCTGCTCCAAGCTCCTAGACACAATTGCAAGCTATGCAAAAATTCAGCAAATGTGCAAAAACTCAATACTTTCCACTTCTATGATTGACCAGCTACATGTAGACGATGTCTAAAATTTGGATAAAACCAAGGGTACACACACTTCGAGGGAGCTGCAGATGACCTGATTCTACTCTAGAAGTGTGTTCAAGGTTGCAACTCCCACTACAGCTGCAACATGCCAGGCTGCATGAATGTAAGGTGTGTTGGGGTAGATGTCATCAGCTACAAATAATGGACCACCTATCACAGTTGATGTGGTGTGCCAAGTATAAGCCTTTCGCAGGTGTGGTGCCTCCAAGACTTCACAGGCAAATCTTGCCTGCCAGAGAGCATGCGAAAAGTGATCTAAGTCAATGTAACAGCAGGACCAAGAGGCCAGTTCATGACCTTCAACAGCTGAGTTGCCACACATCTTCATGCAAATTAAGATCAAACCCTGCATACCAACAAAGTCAGTAGGAGCTGGTGGACATAAAAGACAAATGGATGCATCAGTACAGTCTGTAGTTCTTCAAGAGCTGTCTGAATGAAAGAGGCCACATTGGGGTTCAGAAAGAGGGATAACACACCTCCATGAGAAATGTACGGAGCACAGTCACAAGCATAGGTTGGAATGGGATTGCCATGGCTGATGAGAGAATCAATGCCCTTGAGAAATCACCCTGTGTTTTCATGGCTGTTGACAAACACTGCCCAACACAGTATATTTATGAGATACACTTGAAGACTATTCCACAATAACACTTTGAAGGTAAAAGTTGTGTTAGTTCCCACCAAACCAGAACAAATATAAGAAGAATGAGTCTGACTATAACTTTCTGAATGCCATTCATGAAGTATCAGACCATCACCTTCATCATGAATGGCAGGGACTAGCTGCCATAATGCCCCCCAACTTCATGTAGACAAAGCAAATAATCTGCTCTTGGGCAATTGATTATACAGAACTTGGCATCCTAAATTTCTCTAGAAGCAATGGGATTCAGCCATGATGTCCGCTAGCACTCAAGACACCCTGCAGCATTTAGACAAACATATACATTGGCAGTATGCACAAGAAATAATAGCCTTTCCTCTCAGCCTGTCAGCAGACACCTGATGCTAACACCCTGTCTTCTTAGGCCTAAAGAGGAGGGTGCATACCAAAGTTGAGGCTGCAATCATAGCATAGTCACCCCATCTTGTATTCTTCCTTGCCTCCCCACAAGAAACAGGATACACAGTTGAACCCACTCCAACTCCAATGATTGAGTTTGCATAGAAGACTTGTGGACAGAATTCGCCTGCAATTTGCCCTTAAAACACTTCAGACTAATTTTACCACGAAAACACACAAAAAAAAGCTCCATGGGGACCCATGCCTCCCCACTTTTACTTCCAAATAGTCCCTGAATGTTGGGTTATCTTTGATCCTCTCCCTTGCGACATTTTTCAATAATATTTTGAGGGGAAAGGAATGCCTTACTTGGATGCCTTGCCTCAGAAGACCTACAAAACAGAAGTTCAACATTAGGACTTGGCACTTAGAAAACCCATACCAGCTTTTTGTACCTCAAGTTATCTGATCAACAAAGAAGGATAGTAAGCACCAATTATGCACGTCCCCCTAACAAATTTGCTCAGTTGCAGATAACATCAAGCAACGGAGCAAAATTTGTGCCTTGACTCAGAGTCCAGACGACAAAGAAATTGCAAGCAAAACCCCATGTTTATATACTCTATGAGCACCCCACAAAGAACAATGTTCAAGGCTCCTGCACACTATCACATTTGGAACAGATCCTGATGGCACTGACTGACACCCAAAGAGCCATATGGTTGCAAATGAGGACCAAAAGTATGAACCTTTCTTTACCTTGGAGTTTGAAGGCCAATGAGGACAAAAGATATGGATGTTGCAAAATTGGGAATGTTCTCCAGTAAACTGTGATCTCCTGATTTCCACCCAATTGCATAGTTTAAGGATCCACAATGCCACTTTGCAACATGCAAAAAAAGGTGAAGAACAAAATGTAGTGGTTTCCAACCTTCATTGCCAGAGTAAGCAGTTCAAAGATATGCTGGTCTTTGATTCCACAAAGTTTTCAACATGTGATGTGTCTCTTGCTGCAACCCAGAAACTGGTTTTTTTTCCTTAACCTGATCAACCCTACAAATTGCCAACAACACCACCATTGTCACCAAGATCTTTTCTTCAAAATGTAGAAGTCAGGAGTTTTGGCATAGAGCTTGTTAGAAGTGCAGAAAATGCTGAAAGAAAGAAAAAAACAAAAAGCCATACTTTAAGGCAAGCTTTTCAAGCTGTTGAGGGGATTCAAGACTCTGTTTTGCT
Source organism: Sphagnum tenellum (assembly GCA_963921925.1). NCBI lineage: Eukaryota > Viridiplantae > Streptophyta > Sphagnopsida > Sphagnales > Sphagnaceae > Sphagnum > Sphagnum tenellum. The sequence continues at coordinate 8,062,732 of OY998160.1, read as the reverse complement.
ATTGCTGCTACATGCTGGTGCTGCTGCAACAAATGTGCCCTGCATAGCTCCTTCCAAAAGCTTCTGGGTCTTGCATCCCCTCCTCCCAAGGCCAGCTTCAACCTTGGTATGTCCTACAACACTAATATGGAGAGCTTCAAACACCCATCTGGACAAATGGGTGGTCGTGTAGCAGCTTGCTTTTCCAGCTATTTTACTAGAAAGAGAGCCCCTGATCCCTTGAAGACAAGAATGAAGCTCTCTAGTCTGTAGAGAACTCTATTTGTAATGTTGTGATGCACCTGTTGCCTGCCCTCCCCGCTGGAATTTCTTGCTATAGAGAGCTGTGGCTGATTTTCTCCACACCTTTATAATGAACAAAAGTCTCCTTCGCCAGAAGAGGATCTAGAGGTGGGTGGTCAGAAGTGGTTGCCCAAATCTTTCCTTAGGGGATGGTTTTTTCCCACTCATGACTAATTTGATCATCATGGGTGAAGCCCACCATGCATCTTTCAGCATTAGAATCCAGAAACAACCACTTGCAAAGTGTGATCATGAGCACATCTCAGCTTTGATGGAAACCTAAGATAAACACAGACAAGGATCAATGGTAAATGACTCATCACAGGCACATGGGTAACTCCGATATGGTACACCCCAGATCAAAAAGATTGCAGCAGTTTGGGAGAAAAACAAGGCATCACGAACGTGCTGGCCCTGCCAATAGATAAGATGTTGTACATCTACCTACTGTGTCCACACTCTGAACACCAAAAAAAATCCATTCCAATATAAACAGTCTAAAACCTTTCACCAAAGAAACTGGTTCACCTAAGGTGAAACCAGTTCTAATAGTAAAATTTCCAAAAGTTGGATCCAAGACAATAGTCCCTGTCGCAGGGCCCAACAATCAAAAAAACCAGTTTTCAAATACTTTCAAATCCTCAAGAATAGGTAGTACGCAAATCCAGGATTCATGCTTCAACAAGGACAAAGAAACCACGGCAGGCAAGTGCTGAAGAAGAATGACAACCGCTAGTTGTGCCCTTGCAATTACAATCACTCCTTTGCCTCCTCACTCAAGGGAAAAAGCCATTGCAGCACTTTTGGCACACAGACAGGACTCAAACTTGAGAACCAGGCGGCACGCTGAAACAGAAAGTGGCGACCATCTCAACATCCAAAGTGGTCAGTCTCTAGCTTCATACTCTGGATTTCATGAGAAGCTGCCATGAGAATCAAGAGCTTGTGGACACCATACCCATGAGCTGATGGGGTTTCCAGGGTTGCAGGAAAACAAAGGACAATATGTACATCAAAAGATCCTGAGGCATCAGAGTTGTGGAATGTTCCAAGTATTTGTATTAAGACAACATTTTTTTGAGTCACATTGTGATGTTTGAAGCCTTGGAAGCTGCAATTCTGATCACCAGTGCAAAAGAATAGAATCAAGTATGTTGCCAGTGGTGTGGTCCTGTGTCTTTACAACTATTTACAGCATATCTTTCATGGTAATTTTTCAGGAAAGATCTTTGTAGATAATGAGGAATAAAGAAGGTTTAATATCGCCGAGAGATTCTTGGCATGTGGTTTTTGCTGCGGCGTTCATGGAAAATGCGCAGGATAACTGCTGCTGTTTCTTCAATGGCCTTGCCTGTTACTTCTGCAAAGAGGCAGAAGCATCACAAACTGTAAGCCAGAGACTCATTTAAGTAAAATCTGTCTACAGAAATGAGCTTTCAATCTCTTTTTTTTTGCTATGCTCACTAACACTGATCACAAGTATCTCATCACAGGAAGAATGTGTAAACATTATTAAGACTCACCCACAACAGGCCATCGTGCATTTTGGAGAAAAAGCTTCCGGCTGTATTCGAGCTCCTTGGAAATGTGCTCCATGTCTGAATATGTTGTTCTTGAATATGGTCCCATACCCAAAGTTCGAGAGCGGGCAAGGCGTATAGATTTCAAGAAAACGGGGTTGATGGTAAGAGCATACACCTTGTCTTGATCCACTTGGAAAAGCTCTTTCGGTGGGTCAATTCCCAACACAAGTGGAACATTTGCAACCTGCAGTTCCAGAGTGGTGAGTGACTACATCTACTTCCCATACCTGTTGTAAGGTAATTCTTTCATATCTCTGAGAATAAACAGAAAACTCAACAATAACACTTCAGTAGCAATGGCTGTGTCAGTTGCAGGGCAAAACCAAAACAAACATGGCAACAGTGAGACTGGTCAAAACCTTTTGAGTGTCACCCACAAAACATCAGACCGTCAGTATCATGGTGAACGTTACAAGCTGCCCTGAGTTCCTGTGGCATTTCCCGAAGCAATATGAAGACTCGGTCATGATGTCCACTAGCACTAAGGTAGACATTTGAAGTATTCTCCCTGTTGTTCTTACATTCTTGGAGAGTGCCATCAGAGGCTGGTCAACTGGATGGGGAAACAAAAAAGAGACAGAGAAAACCATTTGTAGAGTGCAAAAGGAGAGATTAGGAAATCAAAAGGTGGCACCTTATAGCCTTTCTGGGCCATGTATGTGGATAAGGGGGTCTTGCTGGTGCGTGATACCCCCACCAACACAATGTCTGCTTGAATCAGGTTCTTGGGCAAGGCACCATCATCCTGCTTGATGGTGAATTCAACAGCCTCTATCCGCTTGAAGTATTGCTTGGAGAGGGTGCTTGGACGGCCTGGTGCCCCACGTGGGAGGCCTGAGGGAGAAACTCCAAGATGGGAGTGCAATGCATCTGTAATTGGTCCCAGAATGTTGATATGAGGTACATGCAGCATCTGCGTCAGGACGTCTGTTCAGGAGGTTCAAGCAGAAAAATGTTTACTTTTATCTCACACTTTGCTGCAACCAAAAGGTTCATTCACTTGATTGCCTACTGCATGCAAGGGAGCATCAAAGTGTGCATGATTCAAGGAAAATGAACTGACCTCACAAGCTTGGTTTGCAGCCTCTGCCATTTGAGGATCTGCCAGAGTGAAAAACACGAGCGCTTCTTCCTGTGCTGCTTGCCGGATAATCTCCATCAACCTCTCCACATCATCAATCTGCAAGGAGCTCACCTTCTTAATTTGGATTCTCATTGCAAACAAACCCCACTTTTGAGCTACGGTTTCTACTCTAGTTCCTTGAGTCCGAGAAAGAAACGGTAAAAGACCTGGCATACTTCCAGTGATAAGACTTGTGATGAAGAAAGGAGAACCTGAGAGAAAAGATGCGTATCCACAGAGCAGCGTTGATCCACTAGACAATGCTCAAACTGTCCCAAAGCAGCATGCACGGCATGTTCCGCAGTCCATCCTGTGCCATCCGACACCATGTAAACGCACTTCCCTCCCACACCACCATCCTCATCATCCGACTCTCCATCCGACACTCCATCCGACGCGGGTGCTGCCCCTTCCGAGAATTGCTGCGCCTCGACTTCTGTTTGCGTTTGCATCTTTGTGGACGGCATCCTCCCAGACCTAATTCTTCGAGCCCTTGCCCAACGAGCCAATTGTGCACTGCCTCTGGCACGAGGCTTACTACTCTGACTAGCTACTTCTTCTCCTCCTCCTCCTCCTCCTTCTCCGGCTTCTTCTACTCCCGCTTCTTCCGACACCTCTGTTATCAAACACCTTGCGACCGTCTTGTTGCTAAAAGCTTGATATCCAACACACGACGAAGACCTCTTAACTCTGCTCTCTTCAATTCCACAACGTTCCGGAAGAAGAGAAAGAAACGGCGACCTCGTCAAAACATGCCCGGACTTCTTAGAACTTCTAGGTGAAGCTCTGATACAAGGAGGATCGGGGAATTGAATGTGAGTGCGCACATGATGACAGCAGAAGAAGGAGGTTGACGCTTGAAGCTGCAGGTGATGATACACAGATGAAGAAGAAGAAGAAGAGGGTCGTGATGCTTGTTGCATCGCCATGGCCATTAAATGAATGGCAGTAAAAACACAAATCCCTTTGGAAAATACGAAATCCCTTTATGCATTCAAAGAATGTGAAGAAACGTAGGGGACTGGTGTGTCTCCAGATTTAGGGTTTCAAGGGAAGAGGGGTTTCTTTGCACCCTTGTGCAACAACGCAACAACGACGACTGCCGTGGGCTGCTGCTGTTGAACCGGCTGGACTTCTTCACACAGCGGCGTACTGGATGCAACACAAATAGTAATCTGCAACTGGGCCAGAGGAAACAAGAACACCTCTGCGGGACGCAAGCACATCGAGGGGGGGGGGGGGGTTGGGGTTTGAAGCATGGAGAGCAGATACTTCTTCGTGGTCTGAAACCACATTCACAGCACCTCATGACTTCTTTGATGCTGCAACTTTGTATGTACAACAAGCAGATCAACATGTGGTTCATTGTAGTTGACAAATGGGACAAAACAAAGCAGGGTTTCAATTAGGGTTTGAAAATCATGAGCTTCTTCTGATGTGGAAGTGCATGGCAACAAATGAACGAAGCAACTTGTCAAATGAGGAGGAGTCTGTGCACTTGGATGGAGTTGAGGAGACTGATCATGTTGTAGCAGTGCTGTAGAGATAGACTTGCAAGGATTGTACTGCTGTTTTCCACTCACTGGACCAGCAGCGGAGGCACTTCAAGTCTGATTTTCACAGGTTCAATGTATTTTTCAATTTGCTCAGTTCTGGTTTCAGACAGATTGTGTCTGAAAACTGTGCAGGTTTTTCCTTTGTTTGTGGATGCTTCAATTCTGGTTTTCACAGATTGAATGTGATTTCAGGCTCATGTAGAGAGACAGTGACCATGTTTTTGGTCCAGATGAGGAAAATGTGGTGTTCTTGTATTTAGATGAAGCGGACACTTGCTGGCAACGAAGCTGTGAGTGAGGATGAGGTAGAAGTCATTGTACAAGGAAGAGGAGAACAGAATGATGATGATTTGTCCAGTATCTCAGGGTTTGATGCTGAGTCAAGTGCTGATGAGGCAACAGATGACCACAGTGGACCAAAGAGGCATCCACTCCAGCAGGGGTCTAGAAAGAACTGCATTACATTTCCAGCATCTGGACAGAGGCTGTTGATGGCAGTGTCTTATTGATGCAGACAAAGATGTTTTGCAGTGGGAGAGGTGATTCACAGACACCGACACCAGTATACAATGATTGTGTGTAAAAGAAGAGGAGTGTCTATGGCGGCTCAGATGTGTAACTGCTGGTGCCTTGCCTGGAAAAAGGCCTCTGTGGGTCATACTGCTTGCAGCTGGCAGTCATTTTGCTGGCTTGGTTTTTGATTCTCAGGGAGGCTCAGTGCTTGCCCACAAGACATTTCACAGGTATGTAGTCGCCATCATCTATGATCTGTTCTCATAGTTTGAGTTATGTTTGCAGAGACATGGGGTACAATAGTGTACAGAAGATTGAGTTTGAATCTGGCCATTGCATGTATGTGGTGAGGGCAAAAGCAGGGGGCAGGCAAGCTACCCATGATGAAACTGGTTGAGCACCCAAGTCTGCAGGAGCCTCTCTTTCTTGTTACAATAAACAATCTTTACAAGAGGTTTGCTCCCACTAAGTTCAACAGATGTTGGATGTAGATATAAGGTCATGGTCTCCTTTGGGAGGTCTTACACTTACTATGTCAGGAAGGGGTTCAGGGTTTATCTTTCATAAGAATCGAGAAATGTCCATTCTCACAGTTAAGAAAAGGCAAAGTGAGGTGAAAACTTCTTCGCCCAGCCACAGAGAATTCCAAAGAAGGAAAGACAAAACAGGATAAAAAGGACAAAGAAACAAAAAACAAAATAAAGCATGAAAGCAGTATCAACAACAGTTTCAGTCTCACACCTGTTTGGGGACCATCAGCAGAAGCATGTATTATAGTGACTTCTCTATCATAACTTTCCCACTGACTTCAGCAGCTCCCTACAGTGGGTGGAGGTCAGTGAAAACACTAACCTCTGTATTGAGATCCTGCTGCAATTCCAGAAGCCATGGGAAGACTCCACCGTGCTACTGGCTAGCAACAAACAACAACACAACGACATAACATAAAACAGAAAAACACAACAGGATAGACTAAACACACAGAAAAAGCACAGTAGAGAAGAACAAAGACCAAATTTTTTTTTAAATTTTTTTTTATCTTCTGCCCCATGGGCTTCTCCTTCAGCTTTGTCTTCTTTCTCTGCATCTCTGGAGATTAACAAGAAAAGAAAAGTGGGGAGATGGTAGTTGGTCAATACTGTATATGTTGCCAAGGAAGGTCCCCAAGCAAATTTTGACCATTGCTGTTGTTCAAACTGCTCCTGAATTTTTTGTTGCTTTGGAGTTTCCTCTTTTTTATCCTGGCCAATTGGTTGGTGTCATGTTGTCAGACCATAACCTTATTATGGGGGTCATCTCTCAAATTTTTTCAAGTTGACTCAAATTGTTGTTTAGTATGAGAAATTCTCAGTACTTATGAAGATATATTTAAGGACTATGGGTCTTCACATTCTGTATATGGTTAGTGATACTTCTTAGAGTCTGTCATGTCATTGTCTTAGTCTAGGAGTGCTACACCTTATGAATAGACTCTGGAACAGTGCTTAGTTTTAAAGAGTCTATATTGGACCAGAATTTGACTGCTAGATGAAGAGATTTTAATCTGTATAAGATTAGGGTGCAACTTTCTGTGTCTTGTGAAATAAAATATTAAATTAATGTGTCTTAAGCTGTGTATTATTGATGAGCACTGACTGCTTGTTTACATGTGGATACCGCATGTGGTGTTTCGTGATCCACTGTAGGGTGGTGATTGCTAAGAGCAGAGTGATCCTAGAGGCAAACTCTTAATGTCATTACTCTGCCCCTGTATAATTGCTGCTTGGCAATTTTTCCTGTGGAAGGGCTAGCTATGATGGAGCTCATCTTGAGCTAATTGAGATGGTTCGTTAAGCTCACGTATGGTAAACAGTGGATGGGGTTTTGGCACAGGAAATCCAGAAGCTTCTGGCCAACTGGAGTGAGTACTTAAGGGCAGCATTCCATCTCTTTGTGCATGCCCCTTCAAGCAATAGTCAAGCTATTTTTGTTGGGGAACCTGCTTCATTGAACCACAGTGACCATCACATACACCAGATTCCTTTCACCACCAGGAGACCAACAATGAAGGAAGCAAAGCAAATATGTCACTTGCTTGGTACTGTATACTGTGCAAAAGAGAGCAGTGCTGCTCTGGGAACTGAAGCATCTGTGAAAATTTATGATGCTGCAGCTGTTGGGATCAGAGCTCTGAGCAATGAGTTCACTGTGTTGCTGGAATTTGAGAAGACTGGTAGAAGTATAAATGCAAAACCACCAAAAGTGGAGCTCAATGGTGTTACATCATCAGCTTCTGCTGTAGCAGTCACATCTGTACCTGCAGCAGCAGATGAAAATCCTGCAACATATATGACTCCTCTGCATGAAGAAGCAAGGGATGGAAACAATGACAAAATGTTGGAACTGTTAGAGGAGGGAGCAGATCCTTGCATATGAGAAAGAGGAGGAAGAACTCCTTATGCTGTTTCAAAGGACAAAGGGACACAGAATGTTTTTTGTAACTTTATGGCTACCCACCCTGACATGTGGGATTGGCATACAGCTGATGCACCAAGCCCTTTGACCAATGAACTTGAGGCAATGCAAGCAGCCAAGCAGGTAGGACTGTCCTAACTAGGCTCTTCATAACTGTGAGAGGAAGCCCTAAAAATGGTACTTTGTTATGTTTCACAAGTCTGTCCTTTTCTTCCTTGTTGGTTGATGGCATCACAGTTAGTGTCTTAGGGCTGAAATCTGCAAGATCCTATCATAAACTGCTGTAAGTTGGTCTTTATGAGCTTTTGTTGGGTTTTGGATCTTCTGTAGTATGCTGGGAGAGGAGAGAGTTGGTTAGGATTTACTTATACGAGTCTGCTCTTCAGTTGGCTTAACATCATACTAAGATGTTTTCCCCAACACAATTGACAGTTACTTTTAACCTCAGCTGCCACAACCCCACCTACACCCATGGTACCTGTTTGCTAGATATTTAGTAAATGACAATGATACCAGAAGTTTGAGAAAAGAATTCTGCAAATGTGTTGTGGTCTACTGAAAGAAATAACAACATAGTGAGAGGGTTGCTGATGTTATCTTTGTGAGCAGGCAGAAGCCAGGATGAGGCCAAAAAGGTCATGTGGTCTACTGAAAGAAGTGGCAACATAGTGAGAAGGTTGCTGTTGTGTGTGAGCAGGCAGAAGACAGGAAGAAGCCAAAAAGGTCCTGTGGTCTACTGAAAGGAATGACATTGCAGTGAGAGGGTTGCTGATGTTATCTGCATGAGCAGGGAGAAGCCAAGGAAGAAGCCAAAAAAGTCATGTGACCTACTGAAAGAAATGGCAACATAGTGATTGTTGATGTTATCTGTGTGACCAGGGATGAGCCAAGGAAGAGGCCAAAAAAGTCCTGTGGTCTACTGAACACAATGGCAAACATGGTGAAAGGGTTGCTGATGTTATCTGTGTGTGCAGCAGAAGCTAAGGAAGAGGCCAAGGTGGCAGAGCTGGCAGCTGGGGCTGCAGCAACTGTGTGATATGACAAGCACCACTCCAAGGGATTTTCAAAGGCACTTGGTTCTCTTGATCCAAAGTCCAAACAGTTTCAGGAGGTGATTACTCACCCTGAATTTCTGTTCATCTCTTATTGCAGTTTTTGGGCAACTCTGGTTAGCCCCATGCAGACACTGCAAATGGTGATGTCTTTTTGGAAAATCTGCTTTGGAATATCTAATAGAAGGTGCTCAGTGCAATGCAGCACACCAGTATGCAGTAAATGAGAGTTCAAGTTCAGCACTTTGTTACAAGAACTAAAGCTTGATCAGCCCTGATTCTTCACTGCAGGCATAGTATATTTAACCATTTCTGAAAATAACTATCAACAAATGGTTTCTACCAAGTAATTGTGCGCAAGTAACTGGAAGTGCGCAATCATGGTGTTGTCAAATGCTCTTGCATCAATCACACAAGGGCTTTGTATTGTTCCATAGAACCATTTCCGCACAATGCATCAAATTTTCTAATACGCTATTATTAGAATAATAAAATGATCAAATATAGAGTCTATGCTACTTTTTATTTATTATAAATGCAAACTTTGTCTTATGCAAGAGAAAAGAAAAGAAAAAAGTTTGCTTCTCTGTACAACCATTGTCAATTTGTTGCTTCTCGTACAATTCATTGCCTTTATTTTTGGTGTTCATTTTTATCCATCTATTATTATATATGCATAATGAAAAGGGAATATTCATACGAAAGCATGATCAGTGACTATAAGTAATTAAATTACATGCCACTGAGCTTTTACAAATGATAGTCCTACACCGTAGGATGAAATGGAATTCTACTATATGAAAAGTGGTGCTGAAACCTCTAAATCTAACCTAATGGATGAATGAAAAGTTGTACATATGAGGGGAGAGATGAAGAATCCAACACACTGTTAGATATGTTGTTTTAGTTTATCCTAAACCCTAACCCTAAAATAGCAACAATTTTGGGTATTCACATTCAATGGCTGAACTTGTGTCAATATGCTTCATTCTCAATTTAGCAATCTGATTGTCATTGCAATCATCAAGCCCCTGCCCATTTTGTTAGTTAAGGCATAAGGCGAGCCCATTAGGCCAAGCTAGACAATGCACCCAACAAAATGGGCAAAGGATAAGGCCACTCCACGACATTAAGGTTTTTAGATGACAGATTCAATAATTTTTAAGAATTTTCCATGTTCAAAAGATAATTCATTCACTATTAGGACACACAATTGTATGATCATAATTGGAAGATTATGTCATCTGATGTCGTCAAGAGAAGGGCACCAAAGGTCTGGGATGGCAGATTGTGTCATTTTCTTGCGCACATTATATGACATAATCTATTGGTGATGGTCATACGCTCGGAATAGTGACCAAAATTTCTGTTGAGCATGAATTTTTAGAAGTATCATTGAATCTGCCACCCCAGACCTCAAATGCCATGGAATGGTCTCACCCTTGCCGCATTATGTTGGGTAAGACACCAGGCAATGGGCAGGGACTTGACCGTTCCATCATATATAATCATGGGGCATGCAACTGAAGAAAGAATTGAGAGGATATATCCAGACCCACATTGATATATGTTTCTTCTACAGAAGTTAAGTTTTGTAGGGTTAGATTTCCTGCACTTTTTTTATTTAAGTTTTGCCTACTAGAGGTAGTCTCATTTTGTCCCTTGATCATGGTTTGTTTCATTGTATGTCTGTGAACCTTTCGTGAACATGAATGTGTTGCATTTCAAGAGCTTAGCAAATATATTTGTATGCTCAACAGCTCAGAGCTACCTATCTATATATTGACTCACTGTCTTCTCTCAACCAAAACAGAGCTTCTTTCTCCCCAGACAGAAAGCCCTCTCTCCTGGAGATTTGCCAGTGTAAATCGTGAGTGCCTTACAACATGCAATGTACCTCATGCATGCAGGCCACCCCTGTATGGTGAGTTCTTACATGCATACGGAGGGAATCCAGCTGTGGGCTTTACACCAGTTAAGGCCCTCAGAAGAGGGCACTCCCAAAGTTCTGGGCCTTTATTTCCGGAATGCACTATCTCTCCTTCAGGCCTTACCTACCTACAACACACTGTGTCTTCAAGACTTGCAATATTACTATTCTCTTCTTCTTCTTCTTCTTATTTTCCTTGTCAAAATGTCAAATTTCCTACTTGAATGTATTCAAGTCTCCTTTCAACTCAAAGTCTACAAGTTTGAGCATGAGTAAAAAAAGTATCACTTATTAAGTATGTATATAAGTAGCCTTTTGACAAAAATACATTCCTAGGAGTCTTTTGGTTCCTCAAATTCACTTTCAGCAGAGTACCTCTTTAATTACCCAGCTGATGAGCCAAAGAGGAATTGTTGGCCTTTGCAGAAACAAATACTTTAGAGCTTTCTTTCTCTCTGTGCACAGCTTCAACATGACTCTCAGATTGAAATTTAGGATATCTTTCCATTAGGCTGCTGTGATCACAGATTTTGTTATCACAACAGCTTTCAGTTATGTTTTTTTCAAGTAGCTGTGCTCAGAGTCATCTCACAGCTCTCTGGGCCAAGCATTGACCGATTGCAGGGAGCAGTGAGAGATGTAAGTCAAACTCTGACTCACCATACAATGGACATATGTGTTTTTTTCATGAGAATATGTGTTCACAAAGTTCCTAACATGATTAATTATATATTTTCACCACAGTTGTAGCTCTTCAATGGAAAGCCACTGTCCTTGCACCAAGAAACAAGGCCCTATGTCAGTGGCTTTCCATTAGTCACAGCAGCCTAATGGAAAGAGACCCTTAGACCCTGAACCATGACTTCAAGACTGAATTCTGAAGACCAGGAGCACAAGAGAAAGGACACACACATGATGTCATGGGTTATTGGGGGCTCAGGTTCATTGCATTCAACAAGTTAAATGCAATTCTAAAACCCTTTCTCCCACATAACTTGCTGCTGCAATCATGGTGTTTCCACAACCAGATGCAACAACAACAGACGGTTTCTCTTTTGGTAGATAGGGTAATATAAACCCTTCTTGCTTGACATTTTACATACCTGATAATAATGCCTTGGACACAGAGAGAGAGAGAGAGAGAGAGTGTCTACAACTCTGCCCCACTTTCTTTCTTTCTCTCTCAGGCATTGTTGTTGTTGTTGTTGCCGTCTGCTCCACTGCATTCTGCTCCAGAGGGGTAACAACAACCATGCTTGCTGAGCTTCTTCAACAGAATGAAGAATTACCTACCTCAAACGAGACCCATCATTTATTGTTCTCTGCTAAGAACTTAGAATAAGAAGCAGAAGCAAGACTTTTGAGCAAACCCTTGTGGGCTTGAACCGCCTCCAAATTTCCTTTCTTGTAAATGCTATGGCTCTTTCTCTCTCTTCACTGAGAATCTCAGGTGGTACCGCAAGGGAGGAGGACACCAATCCCATTCTCCTCAGCTGTCTGTCTGTCCCCTTGATGATGCAAGAGCGAGCTACCATTCATCAAGGAAGAAGAAAGGGCCTTGGGACTATGTATGGTATGCAGCAGCCACAGGAGAGAGAACAAGACCCTAGAAAAAAAGGAAAGCGTCACATGCAGGCGCTCCCTCCCAAAGCTACCTTCTTTTTCTGAACTTCTTCTTCTTCTTCTTCCGTCGCCCTCCCTGTTCTAGCTTCCGAGGAGAGAACCTAGTCTCGGTTGTACGAGGAAAAGTGAAAGAAAGGTCTAGAGTTATCATGGCCAGGAACATCATCGGCACCCCCTTACTTCGCCTGCTCTCACGCACGTCCTCCTCGTCGTCTCCTTATCTCAGGTTGTATGGCTCTCTCTGTCTCTCACTCGCTGCTTTTTTTCTTTTGCTTGCCTTTCTCATTCCTTGTTGATGTGCAGACGAGCATATGGAAATTACGAAGAGTACGACGTCTTTGCGGGGACTGCAGATACAACTCATATGATAAGGATCAACGGGTCAGTCTCTTGCTTCAGTCTCCCCTTCTCAGGACTTTCAGTTTTCTTTTGAAGCTTGCTCGTGGCATGCAGTTATGTTCCTCTCGGTATACAAGAAGAAGAAGAGAGAAGAAGAGAGAAGGAGAGAGTGGCCTTTAGAGGATATTTGTAGTGGACTCAGGTCTTCTTGAAAGCAGAAGAGGGTGGCCTTGAGCGGAGGTTTGTAGTGGACTCAGATCTTCTTGAAGAAGAGAGTTGGTTTCAGAGGATGTCTATTGTGGACTCAGATTCTTGTTGAGGAAGAGAGTTGCCTTGAGAGGATGTTTGTAGTGGACTCACCAGATCTTCTTCTTCTTGTGCTGCTGTTGCTGCTGCATCCATCAGGTATGATGAGAATGGGTTCATAGCCAATGGAGTGAACATAGAAGGTGGGGTTATATGCCTCAGCAAGCTTGCTCTCACATGGATTCCCAAGACATTTGATGAAATAACACCTGACAGGTGAGAGTTTTGTCAATCCTGTTAATAAGAATCATCTTGTCATGTTTACCACCAAGCTGAGCTTTTGCCTTTTGGCCCCTCCTGATTTCTTTCTTCCCAATTATTAGGGTTTAGGGTTCTCCACTAGCGGTTTGCTTAGCTTTGAGCTTTTGTTGTTTGTTTTGCTTTGAGATTCTCAGAATATTCACTTTTGTTTTTTGTTGGCTTCACTTTGTTGAATTTGACAGTTTATCCATCTTTCAACTACTCCGACCTGCCCCAGGTTAATATCCTCATCATCTTCTTCTTCTTCTTCTTCATCTTCTTCTTGATTCTTATCATCTACACCACAACAAAGAGGTCTTTGATAAGTTTCTCTAATTGACAAGAGTTCTTGGATGAGATACACTACTACAGTGCTGTTTCAAGCATGGTGACCTTCTGATGAGAGTGAGCATACTATATTCCTAGTGTTGTTCTTTTTCCACAACATTCCATTCCACAGTAATGAAAAATAAATCCCAGACAGGAACGCTCCTAGCTTTTGAGAGTAGGTGAAATTGGTTATGTCCGTATTATAACATTTTGAGGAAAGGCAGCCTTTAGAATCAAGCACTTTCCTGGAAATCTGATCAGGCATTTTGGATTTTGAAAATGTATTTTTGAGATGTATTTTGCCAGAGATTCTTGTGCTGGGCTGCGGCAGAAGAATACAGCGTGTAAGTAAAGAGCTTCGTGACTTTCTGCGCTCAAATGGCATCAAACTAGAAGCAATTGACTCGGTACATTTTTTTATTTTCATTTCCATCTGTAAGAATTTATTCCAGTAGGGTGGGTTTTGGGGGATTTTGGTGTCTTCAATTTTCTTTGTTTTCTGTGTTTGCTGTAAGTGGGTTTTGTCCTTGTCTTTCATCATGGAAAGGTTCTCTACTTTCTTTCAATCTATTTTTTTCTCCTTGATGTGGATTCTAATCTCAAGAATTTGTCATCAGGCAAATGCAGCATCAACGTTCAACATTTTGAATGAAGAAGGACGACAAGTAGCAGCTGCAATGTTGCCACAAGGTGCTACTTAAATTGCAACAAAGGCACAAGCTGCAGGGTTTCTGCTAAGATCACCTCACCCAGGTGAAGGAGTCCTAATTCTCTTTTAGAGTGTATATTTTTGAATGTTTTGATTTTAAGGAGGTCTCCACCTCTCCATGGACTACTCATTGTGTGGAATGTGTCTATGTGAAATTGGTCTAAAACAAATGCTGTTCTCTATAAAATCATGAAACTGCAAAACATTTCTTCTCTTTCAGATTTGTTTTCAGAACTTGTGTGGAATCAATCCCCCTCCAGTCTGCCTCAACCATCAACAAGCTTACTTTTTGTACCTTGTGTTTGCATTGCTGCAATTGTGATGGAAACATGTCAGCACTCTTTCCACACCCAGACTCTCTCTAGCTTACATTGTCTGTAGAGTACCTTTTCACAGTTAGATGACATGAAGTAATCCTTGGTGTTAGATCTCCTCTGCACGTAACATTATAGAACCCATTACACTGCTCTCTCTTATCAATTTGAAGGAAGAGTTGTGTGCAGATCTTTTCATGTCATTGTGCTGTGATGTCTCATCATAACTGTGTGTTCCAGTTGTATTGTTGCATAAGGCAGCTTGCATGTGAGCATATGGGCAGGCTTTGCTACATGGATGAGATTGGACTTTTCTCAATTCGCATGAGAGATATTTGTCTCTAAGTGGTAATGGGCACATAATACTTTATGCATGAAGTCAAAACCAATGTTAATGAGTTCCCCATTCTATGTCGGCTCTCAATCTGATTCATATCAGAATCGAAACTTGAATTGAAATGTGCTTTCAACCTCATGATGGGTCTGGAGTGTGCACCCAACCTCCTACTAGAATCCAAACGAGATCAATGTTGCAGTTGTTCTTTACACAGGTTTTGATACTTAGTGCAATCGATGATGAATAGGTATGAATACTTTTCAATCATGAGGAAAAAAAATTATTGGACGTACAAAATTGGTATTGCACAATTTTTGATCTTGAGGCTAAATGTGATAATAATAATAGTGGAACCTTTAATTGTTATGAATATGAATGGGTGTGAAATTCTTGTGAAAAATATCATAAGTAAAGGTTTGGGAGTTTGAAGAACCATGTTGAAAGTTGAGATAAGACCAAATCTTCTCTTCAAAACTAGATGAGTGAGTGCTTTCCAACAATACCAAGAGTGTGCCAAAATTCTCCTGTAATTTTTTATTTTAATTTAAAAGAATTTTCATTGCAAAAATTGTTCAATATCTAATAACTTCTCCACTATAGGTTGAAATATTATGAGTCGAGCTTGATGCACACGAACTCGCCAAAGAGCTTTCCAATGATATCAAGAACACAACACAACAAGAGGTGCCATGGTTTGGGAGATCTCAACATGACAAACAAACTACATCTCTTTCACATAGAGTTTTGAATATCATTTTAATGTTGTTTCTCTTGATCAAGAGCCAATTTGAAAAAAAAAAGTTTTACAAGTTTTGCAAGGTTGCACCATAGATGAATTTGCCCACAATTTCACAAGGAAGGGACATGAAAAGAAATTGCAATGTTTAATTATTTTTTTGGGATGTGTTCATGTTGGATGAAAAGATGTAGAACTTTGTGGCATTTCCTCAAAATATTATCACAACAATTTTGAATTTACAATTTTCAAATGTTTGAGAAAAACCTTTGCTTTGTTGGGGGCACTGCACTTGTCCTCCAACAGCCTTGAGCTCATGCACCCTTTTGAATGCTTGGCCATACCCATATATTGTTGTACTGTATGGGTCATCATCCATCATGTGCACCAAAATTCTCAATGAGAAGATACAAACAAGTCCTTGGGTTGCTCCTTGAAGAAAGTGCAAGTTAGGTTTATAAGGAGAAGTTTGGTAATACTAAATAGATGGTTTATACATAAATAAGGGCTGTTTTTACTACCTACCTACCTACCTACCTACCTACCAACCACCTGCTTGTGGGTTATTAGTAGGTAGATAGGGGGAGGGGGGGGGGGGGAAAAAAGAGCAACTAAGCTAAACACCATGGTTAGCTAGGGAACTGGAAATGAACAGAAAACTGTTTTATGACCACATATCATTCATCCCTAGTTCCTACTCTGCTGACCCACAAACTTAAGACTTGGTCCATAAAGTGATTCTGCACAGCAGATTGGGCCCCTGTAAGAAGCTAGGTAGGTAGGTAGGTAGGTAGGTAGATACCTATGTCCATGATCTTGAGTCAGAGTGAACCAATAGTCACCAGGTAAACCATTATGGATGGATAGATGGATGAGGATGGATGGATGGATGGATGTGGATGGACAGGAAACTTTTTTGGCCACTAAGAGGCCTTACTCAAGAAGGTGAAGGTACCAGTATGGGTACCTTACCTTGGCCATCTGACAAGAACCTTCCAGACCAACAATTGCAATAATATTTATGTCAGACTCAGATGGGCAGCCCAAGAGTAAGAGGAGCAACATTATATAGGAGGACATGGTCACACTATTAGGACTCATTCAACTCCAATGTGCAAATAAATAGGTTGAGTTGTTTGGAGTTTGTTTGGACCAGTGTTGTCTGGTTATCAGCTTTTAGATAAACCATTTTTTAAATTTTATTTTTTAAAATTCGTGATGGAGGATATGTATTGAAAAAGAAAAAAAAAATTAAATCAATATACAACACCAGCTGGTGACACAATTTATTTATTTTTTTCTAAAGGTTTTTTGGTTATGAATAATATGATTTTAAATTTTTAAAACATGATGGATATGCACAAAGGTTATGCATATCAAATTTTTTATTATTTTTTATTTTATTTTTTAAATTTTTCTTAAGACTTACTTACAAGAGTAAATCCTAACAACCCAACCTCGAAGAACAAGACCAACATGAACAAAACTCAAAACCCATATCGGGGTAATATCCAGAATTCATATCCAGATATAAGCTGAACAACACTACCCCTTAAACCCTAACCCTAACCCTATCCAAATATGTTATATATAACTTCTTCTACCAGATATGCATAATGCAACTATTCATATTCGATAAATGAAATATCACTAAGGTCCAAATATGAATATTGAAATCATCTAACAATATATTCAGATATCCGTAGAAATCAATTAATACTTGTGGTGTGAACCGTCGGATGCATATAATGGCGAATAGTAAAACTAGACTAGATATAGGATATGGATATATGCATATTTGGGTAATACCCAGATTCATATCCAGATGTAAAGATATAACCGTACAACATTGGTTTGGACTAGTCTTGGATGAGTTATGGATGGAACCCTAATGTACAAAGTGTTATTATTCATGGTTTTTTAAAAAACTAAACTAGACTAGTGTAACCTCGTTGTAATATGGTTGCAATATGGCTTCGATACCCTTGTTACTCCATACGGTCGTGGTGCCATGATACCTTTGTTGATACCCAATATGTTCAATAACATACCTTCTCAATTCTATGGATTGAAAACTACCCCCTTTCTCATCAAGGAGTGCTCCACAATCTCAATAGAAAATTTTTGAGAATTTTCAAAAACTCGTGTTTTATATTTTTTTATGATGTTTGGCTATTCAATGGGCAAGCAAAGTGAAAAAGTCGAGAAAAAGTTAGTTGGTCATCGTTTATAATAGAAACACTCGTTGGAATATGGCTAATGATTGTGTGAATGATCTTGAAAGTGAACTATCGATATTGAAGCTTAAGACTTTGGAATATCTAAATAACAATATGTTAAAGTATAGAAATGAATATTAGAACAATATAAGAAGATTGACATTTACCAACATTTATGAAATGAGCTTAAACATCATAGTACCTCAATGGTCTCATCAAAATTTATATTATCTGTAAAAATATTGAAGTGAAGAAAATTGCATAGTCCTACGATATATATATATATATATATATATATATTGAAATGGAATTTTCAATTTGAATTTTTTTTTTAATAGACATGTGTTGAATCCACCCTTGTATTGCAATAATTATATTTAATACATAGTTTAAAGCTTGGGAGGTAGCATATTATCTTTTTTTTTAACAAGGATGTGACCAATGAATATTAGAATACAAATGGTTGAAGATATTTTCATTAAACCAATTAAGTAATTTTAATGACCTCGCAAATGGGCATTATGTTTTGCAAAATAGTCCCATGTAAGGTTAGTTGATATGGTGCTTACATTCCCATGTCTTGTGCAACAAAAAATTACATTTCTTCATTTCCTATTAAACAAGTGGGAAATTCCTTAATTTTCCCCCAAGTATGAGTGGTCCAGGCCATGCCATATTAACATGCCTTGATCATTACCAATGTTGGGTAGGGTGCCATCTTGGTAGGTAAAAATCATAAATTCCAATTGGACAATTAACAAGAACCAAATTAAAACCAAGTCAAATTTGTAAAATTGGAAACAAATTTCATGTTTTCAAAAACTAGAACCAAATTCTTGATATTATCTTGTGTAAAATTAAAACTGAAATACAAGTTTTGGAAGAACTAATCAAATTTCAACATTAGTTCATTGTGAATTCTATTTTGGGTTGGTAAAAACCAAACTAAAATTGGGTTTGATTTTTTTTAATTTGAAATTGTCTAATTTATTTTTGACCAAATTCTCAATTCCATTTATATGTGGAATCAAAACTAGAACCAAGATTTTTATTTAAAAAATTTGTTTAAAATGAAAACTAAAGGTCCTTTTTAAAAGCAAAAAACCATCCAACACTAATCATGACATTGTTACCATACATGTAAAGACCTATCAAAAAACTTGTAATGCATTTGGACAACACCTTTAAAAATAATGTTGATGTTGAAAAAGGCTAGGCATTTTACATTTTAGGGGCATTTAGGACTTTTTACATGTTTAAGTAAGGTCAACGCCATGGGCTTTAATGGAGCAAGGGCCCATTTGAGGCGGAGCTCAATGAAATTTTATTTTAGTAAAGCCTACTATAGTTGAAAGCTTTACCATGTATTAAGACTTAGGTGGATTTTTTCACCATGATATAAATGGATACTTATTGAATATCACGAGAATAAATAAGGAGGACAAAATGAAATGCTTAAAAAAATGGGCGATACATAAATTTCAAAAGCCGACCCTTCATGGAGGATAAATTACAAGTTGTAACATGTTCTTCAACTACATTACATCCAAGTTTTTACATTTTATGATGGCCCGTGTTTTCTTTTGCCAAATGTTTGAAAGATATTTTAAATCCTAGTTGTTAAATTTAAAATGAAATTTTTTATTATCTTTATATGCGATAAGCCAATTGGCGGGGGGCATTATCAAAAGTTGGCACTTGCCCTTGGCTACCACCTACAAGCAGGTGGGCATTGTTTTGGTAATGTTTTTGTCTTACAACCTTACCTACCATTAAAATCGTGGCTTAACAAGTTTCTAGGGCCATGTTGGTTATAAAATTTAACACTAATGTTGCTTCATTGGGAATTAGAATCATTATCTCCTTTTGAAATTTCTTAACAATTAAGTTTACATTCAAAAATATGACACCACCATTTCATGGCCACTTCAAGATTATAACCACTAAAACAATTTTTTTCTTATCAACAACTCACATTAATTTGAATAAAAACATTTCCCTTGTGTTGAATGTATTTGTTCCTTTATTGAAATTTGTGGGTTGTATTTGGGGGCAACATGGGGTTAAATAATGAAATATCAATCATCCATCAAATCAATACATTTTGCAATTAGAATGTTTAACTTCAAACTTAATATAAAATGGTTAAATACATTATTTAGTCTTCACCATTTGTGTAAAAGGCTACTTTTAAAGTATTTTGTATATCATTGGATTTCATATTTGAAATTCACATTTTCATCATTAAAGTTAAAAAGGGAAATCTTCCATGTTCAAAAGCAAACAATGTGTTAAAAATACATTGAAATTAGGGTGTTGAAAACGATTTCATGTCGACATTTTGTTTAACAAATGCCATGTCACAACAAAGAATGTTGCAAATCCATGTTTTTTGGTTTTACTTACCATAAAGAAAGTCCATATGGCATAAAAGATATGTTTTTCTTAAAACCCAATGTTTTCAATTTCTCATCCACACCCCCACCCATGGTTATTTATTTATTCCCGTTGTTTTCGGAAATCAAAATTCGCTTAGGTTTTTACATTTGGTAACCCCTTAGCTACAGCCTATAGCTACCAAATGAATATCCATCATACAGAAAGGAGGGATACCATTCCTAACCCATGTGAATTGTATTGATATCACACCTATGAATTTGGGATGGCTTTTAACATACTTTTAAGGAGTCTACTTGCATAATATCCCACAAGGACGAACCACAACTTGTATTGTAAACCTTCTTGCTTCCTATTCATGCTACCTAGGTAATTATTAATCGTACCTATGTAAATGGGTAAATAGCATAGGTCAAACATGGGTAGGGAATGTATTCAATGACACATAAGCATCTCCATCACAATACCTTAAACACACAATTAATAACAACTTGGAAATTGTTAGTGCACATCTTCGCCCTAACACCTACATCACCAAAAGAAAAACAACCTCATGATTTATGATTTGTAACTCTTCAAAGTTGCAACCACATGTAGGACATTATTGTTAACAACAACCTCGACATCAAGTTTTTTCTTATGTTTGTGTTATTGTAAATATTGTGTTTCTTTTTCCATTGTATTTACTTGTGTGTATTGATGAAACATACATATAATATAATGTAGATATAGAAATTATGGTTGTTGTGGGAAAATAACAAGAAGATACGAAAACAAAAAAGGGGAAAAAAAAGGTTATAAACTTTCAATAGCTTTTAAATGAGTTGTTGAAAAGGCTAAGATTTTGACATGTTGCATTAAAAACAACAAAAAAAGGGTTGTTTTTCGTTTTGGGTTTCATTTTCTGGTCATGATGGCATGTTGAAACAATGAAATTTTGTTGTTCATAACTATAGGTCAAAAATCACCTTGGCATTTAATAAAAGGAATGAAGGTGCAAGGGAGCTTAAAAGGTTCACATCATGAGAGGTGTGACTTTTACATTCCTATACAAACTACCATTCCTTGGAATCTTGTGAGAAAATGAATTTAGCACAAAACCTACATGGGTTACCCAATCTAGGTTACCCAATATTATAGTTCAAATCTAAGTTACTCAACATTAGGTTATACCATTATTAGAAAAATTATTCTTTGGGGTTGGTCTTTGCAACTAGTTTTTAGTTGTAAATGACACTTGTGAATAAAAAACCACCTATTAATAAACAACAAGTCGCTATGACGACTAATCATGTAGACAACATATGAACATTTTCGCCATTGAATACATCTATGTCAATCATATATACATATCAAATATGTTCTTGCAACTATACTTATGATTGTGATGTGACCACAACATGCACCAATGCAAATTTGACATACATTAGCCAAACAATTGTCCACTAAATGACCCATGGCAAAATGTAAGATTTTTAGTTTATTTTATGCAATAAAAACCATTTCTTCCCATGATACATTACCTACCACATGGCAACTTAACAATAGTTGCTTTTGTAGCTAATTATAGGTAGTCACAAAAGACACTTATTCATTCACTACAAGGAATTTGCAAATTAACAATTAAATTAATGACTAATTTTTAGTCATAATTACCACATGTAATTGTTATAATGCTTAGTCACCTCGAACAAATCACATAAAATTATAGTTGCAAGAAAAATAGGTGGCATTAAATTGCAATGGCAATCACATGAAGATGTGACTTACATGAATTTTTCAAACATTCAAACTAGTTTACATGACATTATCATTTTGTGATTAATTTTACAATTAAGCAATATAATCCCATTGTTTATATATATTTAAATATTTATTTCTTAAGTATTATAATAAAACCATTATTCATATATATATATATTATTTGTCATTTCATTAATTTCAACTTATACCATGTTAACACATGTCATTACTTAAACTAAGCTTTAAAAGTTAGTTTAATTTGTTAAATAGGCCATCTATTGTGCCTACATAAGCCCACCTAATAAGCACCTAATAACCATCTAATTTAAATTGGCTATGTAAATAAGGAATATTTGGTCGACATCCCACTTTTGTCCACAACCCATGTCATTTGTGAAAATTAATCTTTGAACCCCAAGGATGGAAATCAACTCCTTACCACCAAACCACCCCACTATTGTGACAAAATAGTAATATGCATTATATATAGCCTACTTCATTTAACATCACACAAAACATCATATTTGATATTTTATTGAGATTTTGTGCAAACAAAAAATAATAATTTTAATCTTTAAAATCTTTCAATGATGTACAATTTTTTTTTATAAATTTTTTTTTATAAAAAATTGAATTTCATCATTGATTACCATTTCAACAACCATTCCTTGGAAAAAATAAATTAGAAAAAATCTCCATGAACTTCCAAAAATGTCTCCCTCGTTAACACACCCCGAAACTTTTTAATAGACTCAACTATGAGTTGAAAGGGAAAACAACATAAGGATAAGGAATTGGAGTATGCTCCTTGGTTTGCAACATTTCAAAAGTAGAGGGGCATGTTAGAGGTTCGAGAAACAAACCTAGACAAACCAAATAACAAGTTGGTTAATGCACAATTGGAGCATTTTTGGTGCATGAACGAACCACAAACAAACACAGATTCACAAGATTCATCATGGCCTAGACTTGTGAGAAGTCACTATTTTCCCCCTTTTAATATTCTTTGTGTTTAACCACGGGCCGTGCACCCAAATATTATTTTATTTCGGGACCTCCAAGTTGGAAGTCCCAAAATTCTCAAAATTGAGACTCTTATGACTTTGGAGGCCCATAACTTTTTGTGCAAGCCTCCAATTGAGGTGAGGTTGAAAGAAAAATTCTAGTCCTTGTCGAAGGTTTTCAACAATATGAGGCATGTCATTTGAATGTAAGTAAATCAAGGCGATTTTTGACATTTGATTCCCAGCCTTGCTTTGGCCATAACTTATGTTTTAAGTATCCAAATGGGATGTGCAACCCTTTAGACATTCACATTCCAAGATATTTCCAACAATATAAGGAAATTTTCAATCCAATGTGTTTTGTCCCGTACAATCATTTTTTGAAGATTTGAGGGTCCATCGAAACTTCAACACCCAAAGTGGAAGCTCATTTGAGAGTATGGGGTTCAAACCTTCACACTCTCCTACATTGCCGGGAGCACAAAATGTGACTCTTGGGCTTCACTTTTGTAAGGCTTTGCTTTGGTCATAAGCCCAAGGTTAAGGTTATGACACTCATAGCCTACAAACAAATAAACAACACAAATGGTTCTTGTAAAGCTCATGCACAATAGTTGCTTTCACCATCCCAAGAATGGAAAGTGACAACAATATTCTTACTTTCCATACTTTTGCCAAAAATATGTAAATTCATTTGAAAACCTTAAATCATCACCATTCACACCAAAACAAAATTTGTCCATTTGTCAGGGCAATTTTTACATTGTTTTATTTTTATGCCACATGAGTTCATGTTCAAATTAAAAAAAAATATCAATTGTTTGTGACCAATGGTTAGATGGGCAAGTTTTTAACCTTGATATACCCCAAGGTATGTCACATGGTACATACATATATACCTTCTTGAATGCATTTAAAAAACCATTTTACATGCCTTACCCAATTGGTAAATATTTCAAACTTACCTTATCTTTAAGTGTATCTTTAAGTCCACCCTCACTTGGGCGAGAAAATTATTTTAAAGCAACTATAAAGAGGATATATGCCAAAATCATTATATTACATATATGCGTTTCCATTTTTGGTAATGCATGTGGTTATGATGGATTTGTTTGAACCATGAAGACTAATTATTAAAAGAATTACGTTGCACATTTTTTTTTTTCATTACATTAATAACCTTGAACAAAATTCTTACCATATGTTTTCATATTCCCCTTAGATTATACAACCATTTGCCATCATAATCCTTTGAATGTATATTTGAGATTGTTCATTGGTTCCATTTCATTTTTGTTTAATTTTTTGATAGGATGTTTGAAATTTCTTGTGTCAATAACATTTGTTTTTCTCCACTTTGTAATGTGCCATATGTGTATAAACATTTTTTTTACCCTATGTTTATGCATTTATACATGCATGGTGTGTATATACAAATCATGAAATATGTATCATTATGCTTACCTTATGAACAAAGGAAATGTTTTTCATTTACGTTTACCTTTATTTGGATTCATAAATTTGCAAAGCCCATATACCTTTACCTTTATCCCATCTGGAAATTTTGTGAAACCTTTGACGTTCACTTGATTATATATATTTGAAAATTGTATTTAGCCTTAACCAAACTAATAGATTAAAATCAAGTTACCTACCCAAACATTAGTGGTGACTCTCCCAGAGTGAAGAACCACCAATGTTGGGTGGGTATTTGATTTGAAAAATTGCCACATGGGTCAAGTATTTGAAAAAATTAGAAAGAAAGAACCACATTGCCATCTACTTAATTTTTCAATAACCATGGTTATCAACTCGAATACTTGACCTGATACCCGTGAAGTTGTGCAATTTATAATAACCGCCCAAGCATTGGTAACCACCCAACACTAGTTCAAACATCAACACATGTCTCAAGGCAAAAAATTAAAAATAAAAATAAAATAAAAATACACATCCACCTTATGTATCCCCATACATTATACTCTACATAACCAAATGAGTTACTAACCCCATCAATCAAAACTACTGAAACCCCCCACCCACTTCTTTGCTGATCATAAATGGCAGAAACCCATATGGGTTCTTCTTCAAGATAACTCAACCTAGTCTCCAAAAGATGAGAGAGAGAGACACAAGAAGAGCATCATCATTCTCTAAAGACAAAATTGCTACTTAAGTTAAAATGGTTGTCAGATGAGTTCATAACCCAAAGACAAAGACAAAAATTTAGCTTTCAATAAGAGTGTTCCAAGTTCCAACAACTTCCAACCTCCAAATTTCAATTTATTGGGAAGTTTTTTTTGTTCTTGGTGCTATTATTATTATGCAAACTAAGAAGTAGGTATGGATTATTTATTATATGGTAGCATGCAATGTGCAATTTCACATGAATAAATTTATGGTGCACTCATTCACACTTGATATTAAATTAATGTTTAAATGAAAATCTAGGTGGCATCCTAGGTGGCACCCAGTGTTAAAATGGGTGATAGCTTAATGTTACATTAAGTGAATGTTAGTTTAACATTAAATCTTAAATTTTAGTTTAAAATGTTTAAACTAACAAAATGGATGGATGTTTGAGGATGAATGGTTAGAGTGGGATAATTTTTGGGAAATTTTTTTTTCGCAAGAATGGATGGATATTATAGTGGGTGGGTATAATTTTTGGAAATTGATTTACCAAAAATTATGGATTTTTGAGTGGGGTAATTTTTTGGAAAAATTATGACTTTCAAGAAGAGATGGATGTTTAAAGGATGGATGCTTGGATTGGAGTAATTTTTGGTAAAAAGATTTTTGAAGAATGGATGGATGTTTGAGTGGGTACCTAGTTGGCCAGTTTTTATTTTTTTTATTTTTTAGAATTTAGAATTAAAAAAACTGTCAGGTAGGCTTTTTAAAAAAAAAACTTTGGGACCACACATGTTATCAATATCAATATTGAAAAGGGTTAATAACCGTTGGTGATGCATAAGGGTAGATTATTAAATAAATAATTGATAGCCGTCAGTTAACCTGATGGTTACACACAGGCTATACGGTTATAAAATAAGAATAAAAAAATGTTATTTTTCCCGTTTAAAAGAAATTGTAAAGGTTTAAATTTAAGTTTGATAACCGACCTGGATGATAATTGGGTCATCAAGGTAGGTTATTAGATTTAAAAAAAATTCAAATACCGGTGCTATTAGACTAAAATTTATAACCGGCTGATCGGTTTATTTACAACCGGACTGATAACCGGAAGACGCTGCTACCACCTACCTGAGTTGAGTTTGGGTCGGAAACGAGTTCGCCCAAGAATGGATGGCTGTTTGAGTGCGTAAGTCGTGGAAGGAAGTTAGGAGCCAACACA